>QOVD01001536.1:0-27429 GCA_003521225.1 Tuber microsphaerosporum | reverse complement strand
TTTTTTTTTTTTTTTTTTATCAACTTGCATTTGTTTACAACTACCGGGTACAAAACAGGCATGCATCTTCAGATATGGCCAAGAAAAAACCCCGATCCAACCTGGTGCCAGTGGAAAAAGCCATCATCCCAAGACCCTCTGGTGTGGGCCCAACCGCACAATCCCGCAGACAAGAGAGAAAAACAAAGCCTGCTAAGTGGACGACAAAGTAAATCCCCAAAACCCTACAGGCAGGAAACAACAGGAAAACCACTTGCCATAAACTCCTACCCCCTTACAAAAAGAACACTGCATCCGCAGCGAAACAAGGAGTGAAAGGTGTAACCAATAGAAACGAAAGGAAATACAAACAAGGGGAACACATGAGAAAGAAAACCCAAACGAGACAAAGAGTAAACACTACACTAAAGATCCCAAACGGGGGCCGGCCATCACCCTTGAGTCGTAAATGAGGGGCAATCATAACACGAAAGAAGCCAGCAGAAATTACATCGTACCAAGTCTGAAAGTCGTTCAAGGAGGCGGTGCAATACCATGAACAGTTGTAACCGAGGCAGGCGACCGTGGGCAGCCGCGGGGGGGCGAGTGGAGTCACCAGGCAGAGAGGATGCCAGCCAAGAGAGTGAGCCAGGCCGACCGTTCAAGCGATTGCAAGGAAAAACAAGGGGGTGGCTGTAACCGAGCCGCGGGACGAGACGACAGAACGAGAAGAGGGGGTGGAAGGCAAACAACTCGCTAGAAACAACCAACAAACAGGCCATGCTCGAGTGATTTCAGACCGAGAGGACGATAGCGAGTGCCACGAAGTTACTGACAGAAGCTTTCCCCAGCGAGGGACAAGCCATAGAACCAAGGGCGTACTCCCATCAAGCTCCGGACACCATAACGCCGACCGTGAACGTAGAAAGAAGTGAAGCCGACAGGGGCGGCCGCTAAGTGAGGCTTGCGACCGTGGAGCGGGGAGGTGGGCGAGAAAAGCCTTCAAACAACTTCTAGGACAACGCTTTCTCAAGGCGAGGCCATAATAAAAGAGGAAGAAGGAAGTGTCGTCACCCCCCTAGGCGACGGGGCCATCACAGGAGGGGAGAGGGAGGGGGTGGAGTTGACGATGATTTCTCATGGTGTTGAGATTTCAATCGCCGGAGGTGGAGAGGAGATCGTTGGTGTATCAAAAATATTTGTGATTGGTACCGCTATATAGAGTCACTCCCCACTTGAGCACGATGCTTGCATGAGCAAGAAACACTCATAACAACATCAAAATCCAAATTCCACTTACAATTGTCCTATAACGAGATAGCAGAATGAACTGGTATGGTAATAATAGAAGAAGCCGCAATTGGGAATCCATCTCAACATCTTACGCAATTTCAAACACGTACGCTAGCAGCTTCCCAATAGTCTCAAATGTGAAAATGTGCTAAATCAATTTGCAATAACTTCCATAAGCAGCCAATTCAATTAATATCATCTACTCTATTCAGCCATTCCCCTCAGCCATCCCACAAGCCCTCAACCTATTCACTTAGAAAGCTTATCGTTCTTCCAATCTCTTTCTCTCCTCTACTCTATCTTCTACCCTGACTGCACATCCCAAGCATTTTCCAACCCGAAACTCAATTGTGTTCTTCTCTTACCCATCCTATCTATCTGTAACCTGTCAGCCTCAGTTCAAATACCCTGACGACATCTATTCTCTTTAGAGATGACCACTTACGAAGAATCCTCAGTCGAAGCTCAAGTGCCCTGGATTGGCTATCATATGACCTCTACCACATTGTTCAATTACTGGCACAGGCACTAGCCTATCTATGTGCAGATGCAGGTCAATAAATTGGACTTCAACTTGGAAGCACTTGGAAAAAGAACCCGGCACCCGGTGTTTCCGAAAGTGCCAATAACTGATTAGTAAAAGCAAGACATATAGAAGTGGTTGAGACCTCAAGGAAGATTGATAGAGAGATATTGGCTTCTTCACCACCTTCTCATACTTACCTTAAAAAAAAACAATTCAAGAATGACTTTGATACTATATAGCTTTGCTAAAAGGGAAGTATCCTTTGTGAGTGCCTCAGTTTGACCATGCTGTTGTAGGTTTGGAAAATACCATCTTTTTGTAAGATTCAGTTATCAAATAAATAAAGATAGACAAGTAAAAAATGGACTTATTGCAGGGGGAGTTGAGAGGGTGAATGGACTTACCTGCTTACTCCGGAATAAGGTTAGAAGTTTCTGGCGAACTGTGGATATTGTATGAGTTATTCAAGATAATCAGCCACATAATGTAGCTGGGAATACTCAGAATGGAGAGTATCAGAAGGATTAAAGTGATAAAGAAACCTTTTTTCCATCGCCATCCAATCCCCTACAATTAATTTTGGAAATTTTTCTCTTTTCTCTGATACTTTGGATAATGTTTCAAGTTCTGATTCCTTTTTTCAATTAACATAATTGTATGAAGTTTCTATTTATATTTTCAAATATATTCCTCATTGATATGATATTTTTAATGGTATAATTCATAGTTAATATACATGTATACCAAATATATAAAATTAAAAGTAATTATAGAATTTAATTATATCCACATTTTCTGAAGAACCTTTGTGCCTGCTTGGCCGACCAGGTTGTTCATCCTGTCTTGTTCGATTATGGGAATCCAGGCGTGGAAAAAACTGTATACTCGCTTGTGTGTACTGCGAATTCCATACGCGAGATCAATCCGCCACTAGTGTGTTCGCTGCTCTCTTAATGCAACTTGCCGCCGGGGTAGAACCGATGCTTCCTGAAGTACGGGTGATGCTCATCAGTTCGCTTGCATTACTTCAGCGGTGATTTATCTGTATTGACGCTTTTGATGAGTTACGAGCAATATAGCGACCTGGAAGCTTGGGCTCTCAAGAGCAGGTTATCCGGGAGTGCCCAAACATCAGGCCATTTGTTCCTGGAGGTCACACCTTCGAGATGAAGTGAAGAAATATTTCCTATGAGGTTGAAAAACGACGCCGGTTCAGTGGGGAGATGTATCTCCCAGCCTGTCCTTAGCTAGTAGCAGAGATAGAGCGAACCAGATTGACATTCCTCCATCTTCGCAGTTTTCCTGTGGGAGCCTATTCGGTTAGCAATTTGTTCTTTGCTTGCTGGGCCTGCGCCCGCGCTTGCACTCCTCTGTCTGCGCTCTCGTAAACGGCCCATATCTTCACTATTCGGACAAAATTCTAATGACTAGATATGCGCTTGGCATCGATGCATCTGCCGGAAGAGATATAGTCGTAACAGAACAGAGGTGGAAACAATCCAAGGTACCAATGCTATCGAATATGAAAAGGGGGGTTTTCCGATTATAAAAGAAACTGCGGGGAAGAACATGGAGGATCGGGGGCGGGGGACCAGGCAGGTATGTGTTGTGCTTGCTACTAGGAGGATAGGAGGATAGCCATCGCTATGGTTGTCGTTTATTTTTACTCAGTATAAATAGCCCGAGTGGCAGTGAGGTCCTCCAGCGGGACTTATGGTCCTTCTATGCACTCTTTGTTGGATAGTGGCCTATGGGGCATGGGTTATGCGGTTGAGCGTCTATGTTGATATGCGGATATGCCTCGTTGCGGGCATGTGGCTAGGAGATTGACGGTATAGGGCATGTGGCTTTGTTGGTTCTGGCAGTATAGCACCTAGCGGGGGGTTGTTGTTTTCGCACCCAGTGCCGGTAGGCATAGGGGTCTTCCTTTCATGGTTTCTTTCATACTCTATGCCATTAGGCATACGGGAGTTAACGCTTTGTTGAGGTTCCGGTTTAGGGATCACAGAGGATCATAGGATGGTTCTAGATCGCTGGGGATTAGGTTTTGTCGGCCGCATGTTTTTCTTTGGAGTTCATGGAGTTTCCGGAGAATTTGGTTGTCGTTAGTTAGATGGAGAGATATATCTCCCAGCCTGTCCTTAGCTAGTGGCACCCTAGGGGGAACCCGATTTCCGTTCCTCAATCTTCCGCATTTCCTCCCAGAGCCTATTGTGATCGCACTTTTGTTCGTTCATTCTTCCGTGCTTTCATTATGCTCTCACACTCTTGACTCTCGCAGAGTCCTTTGTTCCCTCTTCAAGTTGCTCCTTCCTGTAAGTTAGGCGAGCTGGCCTTCCAACTCGGCAATGCTGGTTGAGGTTGAGTTGGTTGGTACTGGCTGTATGCCTTGGGGGAGGTTGTGCCATTCTGGATAGCTTGAGGTAGGAGGAATTCATGTGGTCGGGCTTTGGGACCTTAGTTGCCTTGCCAAGTGGTGAATGATTTCTGGTTCAAGGGCTCTCTTATATTCATCAACAGAAAACTCGTCTTTTCCGGGATACGTCCAGTGCATGCGAAAATCTTCGTGCACTTGCTTCGCGGAGACGATTCTGAGGTAGAGGACACTTCCGTGGGTAGGACTGATCTTGAACTTGGTGGGATATCGATATGTATGTGGTCCACTGTCGTGGGTTCGAGGTGGCGTTTTGGGGTGAAAACAGTTGGTGGCAGAAGGCCCCTACGTGCGGAGCGGATGCGAATGTTGTGGACCGCGATTGCCTCATTGCCAGAGGTTTTTATCTGCTTCGATGCGTTGGATGGATGCCTGCCGTAGTATCTTCCTGAGTCGGAGGACCTGTATCAAGGCAATATTGCAAAAATTGTTTCTCTGTAGCGGTTGCGATACCCATTCTCCAACAGCATCGTATAGCTTTCTCCTACTTGTGTCGAACATTGAAGCCATTTGAGGGATGCCTATGCGGCAATTCTGAACAGGCTGAAGCCTCAGAAGGGAGATGAAACAACACTAGGGCTGAAGGGACTGATGTGGGTGTTGTATTGGAAAAGATCATTAGTGGTTGAGGAGCTCCGTCATGCCGGTCGAGGCGTCTTCGTTCACTGTCCGACTGGTGCATTTTTCCCTCCAAGAGCATCTCTAAGGTGATCCGACCCTATTCAAGAGTTCCCACGTAGCGTTTGCGGAAGTTTGCTAGACATCTCGATTCCTGATCTGCCAGGAATCGTTCGCCAATTTTTGACCTGGCGCTTGCAACAAGGCGCTTTTTGCGCTTGACATTTTCAGTAGATTCGAAGAGCCTATATCGGGCTCCACAGAGCAGCATATTTCGGAATCGTGGAGGTAGTTGCTGCTGGTCATTGCTACAATGTGGATGGGTCTGGTATGGATTGCTTGGTTTGGTTTCTTCGCTGCTGTTGGAAGACTGGTTGCTCACTCCCATGCCTTGGGTTTCAAGAGCATGTTCTGCCTGCTGGCTATAGCGACCAGGGCCTGTCTGCTACACTGGTTTTGCTGGGGTCCAGCTGGAGAGTGCTCGTATAGGGGCCATGGGGTTTGTTTCTGAGATGAGAAACGGGTTGTAATGGTGCAAGTAATAAAAAACGCGAGCAAACAAGAATGGGAGCTGTAGGAAGGATGGTGATCTTCGATGCTGAGAGGAGCAGTAAAGGGATGTGATGGAGTAGGTCTGTAGATGGGACGTCCTGGGGTTGTAACCGCCTAATGGCCCAGCAACCGGCTGAACCTTTTTCCGTCAATCTTCAAGACACTACGCTTTCACGCTAGGCTGAGTTCAGCTCGCTTTGCCCAATTGGCACCGGGTTGTACCAACCCACAATAAATTTTGGGGTCAAAAATTTTAATTATCGATTGGTCAGTCATCTGATACAGTGAAGGTCTGAATTTTGCATATAGCTAGAATAAACTACTGTTTATAAGTTAAGCTAACACATTTTTCTTTCGGAACAATTTCATTTTTCTCAGGAAGAAAACTCATTATCAGGATGCAAACTGACGTTCAGGATGCAAGCTGGTTTTCAGCACGAGCCAGGATGCACAGGAAGACCAAAATGCAAACTGGTATTTTTTGCTGATGGTGTTGATCAATCTGGCAATTATCCATGGCGATAATAGAATTGCGACCAGGAAATGGATTGCAGTTAGGCAATAGGATGTCTTGTACAAAAAAACAAACATTTCTGTTGTAAACATCAGCAAAAAACAGCAGTTTGCATTTTGGTCTTCCTCTCCATCCTGGCTCTTCCTGACAAGCAGTTTGCATCCTGAACGTCAGTTTGCATCCTGAAGATGAGTTTTCTTCCTGAGAAAAATCAATTTGGTCAGAGAGAAAAAGGGGTTAGCTTATCTTAGGAATAGTAGATTATTCTAGGTACATGAAACATTTGAGAGGTTCACTGTATCAGATGACGGACCAATTGATAATTTAAGTTATGTATGGAAAAATGTGACACCCCTACATGGAACCCATGCATGTACCCAAAATTGTAGACTCTAGGAAGTGCCGCAAAGTGCAATTCAGTTGAAATCAGTCATTAGCGAACTCGCCGAAAGAAAGTTTCCGGGATGAACGGGAAGATAGTTTCCATATATTAAGGATGCAAATAAGGTTGTAACCGGTACAGGTACCTGAGTTACTAGGTTTGTTTTTGAGTATCGTTTGATACTCAGTATGTTTTATGTTTGGTTTTGAGTATAGTTTGATACTTAGTATGTTTTATGTTTGGTTTTGAGTATCGTTTGATACTTACCATGTGTTAGGTTTGATATCTAAGGAGTTGCAAGGCTGCCACCTTCAGACCCTTATTGTTAATTGTTTAAGCAAGGCACGGGAATGCCTGACAAAGTGTATTTAAGACCTGCTATTCTCCGGACTTAGAGAAGGCAGACTTCGACAGACAGAGTTTTCAATATACTTTATTGAACAGTTACTTCTTCAGTTCGCTTCGAGAATCTTTAGTATTTAGTTAGGATTTCCAAACACCTGCTATTAGGAACTACTTAGTAGTTACGATATAGTGAGAAGTCAGTTACAACAACTTTGTCTAAGCCTCCAGTACTTAGTCTCGTTAGATACCGCACCTTGGTACTGAGATTGTATCGTTACCGTATCCATATACAGCACCACCCCAGGCGGCCGTTACATTTTTTTAACTTCAACAAGTTATCAAGATTTCGCAGTCTCAAGATCCCAGTAGGGGCAAGGCCTCTAAGCGAGCAGGAACGAGACCGGCCAGAGATAGCCAAGGACGATTTATCAAAGCCTCAAAGGAACAGTTCACAATTGAAGAAGCTGCCAGTCAGCCATCCAAGGATGAAGCTCAGCAAGTCCTTGCGGCATCATCAAAGGTACTCGAGAAGGCAAGAACACCAACTCCAGGCAGGTTTCCGGAATCACCTACAAAGCCTACTCCAATACAAGCTGCAACAGGGAATGTCCCTGAGGATTCAGACAGTAGCAGCGATTCACACAGAATGTCCGAAAGTGCAGGTCCTAGCAATAGGCCAGCAAGTCCCACACCTAGCGCAGCCACAACAGCAATCCTAAGTATCACAGTACGAACCCCAAAGATGTTTACCGGCGAAAGTGACGACCTTAAACCAGAAGCATTTCTCAGATGGTACAACTCAGTCCAACTCTACCTACGCCATTATGGAATACGACAGAGCGTGGAAGGATCAGGGATCTACTGGATCCTATATACAGAAGGGCGAGCACAAGAAGCCGCATGCCAGGCTGCAGAACCTTTTGGCGAAGATATCACGAGTGACCATTTGATCAAATACCTAAGGGAACGATTTCAATCGTCATACTAGCAAGAAAACATATATAGAGAGTTCCATGATATTCAACAAGTCAAGAATGGCAAAGTAGAGGAAATTGTAACTTTTGCCACAGATCTACAGATGCACAGATCACGACTATAGCCAAATACTATTAGCGACTATCCTTTTATCCAGCAGCTATTCACATGGTTGCACTCCAAACTACGACAGGATGTGGAATTGCGATACGAAGGTGATGAATCTATTCATGATATTATCGCCACTGCGGAAAGATTAGATGCCATCAATTGAAGCACAGGAGCATATGGGAAGAACAAGCATGAAAAGAAAGACCACAACTATAGAGAACAGAAACAGGACCGGAAACCCAAGAAAGGGTTCAACAAACAAGCTAATCTCCTCAGGAGGAAGGAATGAAATGATAAAAATGCCTGTTTCACCTTTGGTGGCAAAGGACATATAGCAAAAGATTGTCTAAGCAAGAACGAGAAAGGGAAGACGAAGGTGAAGAAGGAAGCATCTTCCAACCTAGTGGAACAGGGGGACAAATATGAGGAAGTCTCTATCAACTCTCTTGAGATCGCAAACTATACATCAGCCAAAGCAACGCGACCAGCAACAATCAAAGTACAGCATGCGCTAGAAGGAACCATATTTATCAAGAAAAGGAAGCCAGGGTCCTCTTTGATACAGGAACAATTGGAGCAAATCTGATAAGCGCAAATTTTGTCACTGTCCATGGTATACCTTGTACAGACATGGAAAAAGCTACGAAGATACATATGGCGATGAAAGGATCTCGATCGGAAAGCCATAGGGAATATATCGTCAACCTTTCAGTTGGAAAGCTCAATGCCAAACGCAACAAAATAAAGGTTGTAAACATAGCAAAGTACGAGGCACTTATAGGAATGCCGTTCCTCAAGCAACACCAAGCTACAATCGAATGTGGCTAATTAGCAATAGTCTTTCCCAAACAGAAAGTTAAGATTAACTGCACACCTACTAGGGGAAATATAAGAGTGGCCGTAATCAGTATCGAAACTATTATGGAACAACACTCAGAGGTATTCCCCGAAGGTATACGAGAAGGATTACCACCACTTAGGAAGATAAATCACGAGATCAGACTCAAGCCAGGAGCGGAACAAAGGAGTTTACCAACCTACTCTATCCCAGAACAATGGGTAACAGAACTCGGAAAGTGGATAGAAGAAAAGATAGAGAGTGGGATTATCGAACAAAAAGCGGTTCATGGAGCAGCTCCTATGTTAGCCCATGAAAAGAAAGATAAGCTACGCATAAGGCCACTAGTAGACCTCACTGCAAGGAATGATATAACCATCAAGGACGATGGAACGATTCCAAACCAGAGGATGATCCTGAACTCACTAGCAAGAGCTAGATACCAGAGCAAGATAGACCTTAGCGATGCGTATTTCCAGAGAAGAGTGGAGGCAAAGGATGTTGATAGGAACGGTTTCAAGTCACCTTTTGGATGTTTCGTCAGCAAAGTTATGGTGCAAGGAGATATGAATACTCCAGGAACGTTCATGCGCATAATGTCTGACCTATTCGCCGACTACCTAGGAAAGTTTCTGTGGATTTACATTGACGATATACTCATATTTTCCGATACAGAAGAAGACCATCTGAAACACATATCAGAGGTTTGCGATAAGCTCAAGGAAGCAAAATTCTATGCAAGCAGGAAAAAATCGGAATTCTTTTGCACCAATATGGATGTGCTAGGACACATAATAGATGAAGAAGGTCTAAAACCATCACCTGAGAAGATAACGAAGATTGAAGAGAGGACTACACCTCAGAATAAAAAGCAACTGCAGGAATTTCTTGGTACTGTTAACCATATGAGCCAATTCCTGCCCCACTTAGCAATAATAACGGCACACCTTACGGCGCTTACAGGAACAGAGGAGTTTGTGTGGGCCGCAAAACATGACCAAGCCATAGAAAATGTTAAGTGAATGGTTGCACAAAACGAGGTTATAAAACTATTACACTATGAATCAGCATTACCAATATGGCTGATAACCGACGCATCAAACACTGGAGTAGGAGCATGGGTAGGACAGGGAGAAACAGCTGATGCTGCAAGACCGGCCGCATTACATAGCAGGAAATTCTCCAACACCCAGATGAATTATGGAACCACAGATAAGGAAGCATTAGTGATTGTGGGTGCTCTAACAGCACTCCACCACCTCCTGGCAGAAAACAGGTTCACGATTGTCACAGATCATCAACCCCTAATGCACCTGAAGACGAGCAAAACGCCAACTAAGAAACAACTTCGTTGGAGAGGATTCATAGGCCAATACGATACCAAAACAGTATACCGGCCAGGAAAATGGAATAATTTAGCCGACCCTTTATCACACCTGTATCTGAATGATAATGAATATCATCACTAGGCTAAAAATTCTACCCAGGAAGAACCAGAATCCAACCATCTATTACACTCCGATAAGCAACCTATTGCCCTTTACACAGAATACCTATCAAGCACTTTGTCTGGATATGAGAGCCTACCGGTTCAGGACATTCATGAACAAGATAGCTGTGGCAGCGAATGTGATTTCAAAGATTACAGAGAATACCCTCTTATTAATGATTGGGATGATTATAGGAGTATCGGCAGCGACCGAAGCCAGGAAGAAAAAGATCATTCAGCTATACCTTGTTCATTCTGTAACATACTAGCATGCCCTGATCACGAAGAATTGAAACCACCTACCAAGACCTATAGCGGTTTCCCAGGCAGCAGCCTACCAGCTACCGCTCCCCCCATCGATTAGAATGAGGACAAGGATATTGGTCCAGATGAAATCATCTCAACTCGACCAAGGCTGAACCTATCAAAGATTCAAAAATGATTACACGAAGCCCATGGTTGCTCAACCACTGGTATATCATGCGAAAGCCCTGACTGCCCAGAGCATCAGACCCAAAGATCTCCAACTACCAAGCCTCTCCCTGGAGGAACATTAGGAAGCTATAACATTGTCCCTATCGGTGAGCCACCTAGGCTACCCCACTACTACCAAAGCCTCTATGAGGTATACAATGATATACCTGAGGAGGGAGAAGATGCGATCTCGAGATGGCAGAGGGCGGTGGATTAGAGGGATATCACACAGGCTGTGAATGATATGGAATCCATCTGGCGGGAACAGATGATCAAAGGATACAGAAACGACCGAGTGTACCAATTGGCTTAGGACTCCAACAACACATCCTGAGGAGGAAAGATGCAACACTACGGCATTCTTAATAGACTACTCTATACCACCACTCGAGAAGGAAACAACTGCCTCTACATAGCAAGAGGACATGGGGTCAATGGAGAAACGCCTAGGGAACTAATCATAAGTAAGATCCACAACAAGTGGCACCACAGGGTGGACCGCAATCTACAATATGCTACCTAGTATATCTACTGGCCGGAAATGAGTAAGGATTTTAGGGATTTTGTTAGGCAATGCGAGCTTTGCCAGGGAAATAAGGAATGCAATACTGTGCGGTAAGGCCAAGCACTTACCCTCCCGTTCCCCTCCGAGATATTTTCGAGTTATGCTATCAATTTCATGGGACCTTTTACTAGGCCAAAGGAAAAGCACTCAGGACTAGTGGTCATGGATAGAGCAGTGGGATATAGCGGCCTAATTCCAACTTCAGTTAATGCCACTGCAATAACCACCATGGAACTACTCCGGCACTATATTTTTACGCCACATGGAGTACCTACCTCGATTGTCAGTGATGCTGACCCAAGAGTTAATTCCAAGTACTTGAAGCAGACACTCAAGAGGATGGCGGTTGAACACATCATGGCTGCGCCCGGCCACAACCAAACCAATGAGCAAGCTGAACCAAAGATTAGGGAACTTAAAACTGTCCTGATAAACGTTAACAACAACCGCGAGACCAACTGGCTCTCCTCTCTCCCAGAAGTAACGGCTTATTCTAATGATGGACACTCAGATACTATTAAAATGTCACCAGATAAAGCTGTATATGGACAGGACTACCCTTTACTAGATACCTACCCAATCTACCCCTTGGCAGTGCCTGCCTCTGACGATTACTACAACAGACATGAGGAGATCAGAAATGCAGCCTACTAAGCATTAAGGCTGGCAAGAGCGAGGTCTACCAGAGTGGCAGCTAAGAGGAGAAAGGAGCATAAACCAGTGGTGGTAGGAGTAATGGTCATGGTGTTTGGAGACCAATTTACGACCGAATCTGGAAGGTCCAGGAAAATACAACCACGATGGCGAGTACCCTTTACGGTATGGGAATATGATGAACATACACAGAACTATACAGGCAGTATGGATTCGAGGATGTACCGCTGACAGAAAGGAGTATTCCACTGCTCAGTCATCAAACCCTTCCACCCTAACATTAAACAACGATTCCCAGGCAGTACCCATGCTAGACGAGCCCCTAGCCTCATCAACGAAGAGCAGGAATGGGAAGTGGAAACTATTTTGGATCATAGGCAAAGGAATGGACGAGATCAATTCTTGGTCAAATAGATTGGATATCCTGCGAGCGAGAAGTCTTGGGAACATATCGAAGAACTAGAGAACTGGATGGAGATAGTGCAAGCATGGTGGACTGATAACATCCCAGGAGATGAATTTCCTATTGTTTTTTCTAGGTATATTACAGTTTGTGTTTCTCCTATTGAGGACGGTTTTAAATCTGATGTTATTGAACCTTCGATTGACAAGGGGATTTGGGAACCGCATTTGGATACTGGTTACGATAGTTAGGAATGATGTTTGAGTTTTATATGTTTTGAAATAAGGGTTTTATTTTGTATTTAGGGTGTAACCGGTACAGGTACAGGAGTTACTATATTTGGTTTTGAGTATCGTTTGATACTCAGAATTTTTATGTTTGGTTTTGAGTATCGTTTGATACTCAGTATGTTTTATGTTTGGTTTTGAGTATCGTTTGATACTCACCATGTGTTAGGTTTGATACCTAAGGAGTTTCTAGGCTGCCACCTTCGGAGCCTTATTGTTATTTGTTTAAGCAAGGCACGGGATTGCCTGACAAAGTGTATTTAATACCAGCTATTCTCCGGACTTAGAGATGGCAGACTTCGACAGACAGAGTTTTCAATATACTTGGTTGAACAGTTACTTCTTCAGTTCGCTTCGAGAATCTTTCGTATTGAGTTAGGACTTCCAAACGCCGACTTTTAGGAACTACGTAGTAGTTGCCATATAGTAAAAAGTTTGTTACAACAACTTAGTCTAAGCCTCTGGTACTTAGTCACGTTAGATAACACACCGTGGTATATAGATTGTATCATTACTCTATCGATATACGGCACCACCTGTGGGGCCGTTACAAAGGGTCTCCGGATGCACAGGATGCAGCAAAAAGGACCCTTTTTTTTTTTTGCTGATAAAGCTACCCTGAATTATTTCCTGGCACAAAAATCCTTTACAATTTAATGCCAGAAGCATATAGTACTTTTCTCTCTTTGAAAATGGCAGCGGGTTCACAGTTGCCTTGCCTTTGGGCCACCAATCAGATCACCGGTCACATACCCTCTCATTTGATGCATTTTTATCTACAAGAACTAGTGGATTTAACTGAAACCAAGATATTGTACATGCATATTCGTCTTGTAGAACTACGTTGCTCTCTAAAGCCCTCTTTATTGTCTAAGTAATTTATAATAATATTATATTAGATTTGTTTTATTATTTAAAATTCTGTCTCAGATTGTTGTTTTATTATGCATTCTCATTATAGCCTCTATTTACTTACTAAAAGCTTGTCCACTTTTCCCTCATTAAGGCCTTCCAAATACCACTAAAAGAAACTCATATATCTACAGACTCCCATAGACCCTCCTGAATCTCATGTACTAGTAAATACTTGTATGGTTGATTGTGTAACAATTCCAAAATCTATTTACAGTAACTGCAATACTATTAGCCTTTGCTCACATTTAGCGATTGACACTCTTATTTCTTCATGCCTTTATTATTTCTTCATTTGTTTCTTTTGGTCTTAATCCTTTCCTCTGAGACTTCACAACATTTCCGTATCTTCATTTATTTTGTACTACACAATACACTGTGCTGATATTGCATCAGCAAAAAATTACGTTGCGTCAGATGCGCCGCTGTTGCTTCAGAATACAAGGTATGGTAAGTTTGCGTGCCTGACGCTAGGTGCGCCCTGAGCTACAGTGTGATACTCCCTTGCGTCAGGTGTGTCAGGAGACACGGTTGCCATTCTCACCTACCTCTGAACACTAGTAGCTACACAACCATACCTCCTGTGCCTTCGGACACTGCCCACAACACTATTGCACCTCCAGATTTATTACTCACTCACTCCATATCCAGAGTAGCCTATCGCATTGCTCCCATCTCTTATACCTGGAAGGGGGGTAGCCTGGGCAACAATAATTGGGTTAGTGTAGGCGCTAAGTGAGATTGCCACTACTCAACTCTTAATTTTAATATTGCACCACTAAAGATACTCTTTAGTTCTATTTTCAGAACTTGATCTTTCAGAGAACGAAAATGCCAGCTGAATCCAGTCTGCAAGCGAGTGATATCTATGGCACAGGCAGTCTCTACTTTGTTGTAGTATCTCAGCTCTTAGGCTTGGACACGACGCGATATGACTTCACACTTTGCTCTCCTCACACTCACCACTCCTGGCCTTCACACAAGCCTCCTCCCCAACCATAATACCTATCCTGAATCTGACACCTGCATCATGCTGGACTCGAGGCCAGCTCCACACTCATATAGGATTCATCCCTACCTGACTATTATTTATAAAGTGATAGGACTGGTGATTTCAGATTCTGAAGGCTGATTACTCCACAACCGCAGCATGGAAATTGATTCTGTTTGCTGGAGGTTGTTGGGCTTCACGTCAGCTACACGCCGGTATACGGTACGTCCAGGTGGCATCAAAACTGAGGAATTGGCTGTCTTCGGTGGAGTGGGGTATTAGGAACCAGGCGAAACTTTACTCCATGGCAGATTACTCCACAACCACTAAACAGATCTTGATTCCGTTTTCTGAAGATTGTTGGGCTCGACGCCAGCTACAGGTCAGTATAAGGTATGTCCCTGTGACCTCAAAACTCAGGAAATCTCTGACTTCTGTGGAGGGTGTGTTAATTGTCAAGCTGGCTGAATTTTACTCAATGGCAGATTACGCCACAACCGCAGGACGGATTTCAATTCGGTTTTCTGGAGAGAATTGAGCTTGACACCAGCTACCTGCCAGTATAAGGTACGTCTGTGTCGCATTAAAACCCAGGAAGTGGGTCTCTGCAGTGGAAGTGTCTACCTGGGGGAATTTTCCTTGATGGCAGATTACTCTACAAGTACTCGACGGATCTTGATTCTGTTTCCTGGAGGTTGTTGGGCTCGATGGCAGCTACACGCCAGTATAAGGTACGTCCATGTGGCATTAAGACTGAGGAAATCACTGACATCTGTAGAGGGTGTGTTAATTGTCATGCTGGCAGAATTTTACTCGATGGCAGATTACTCCACAACTGCAGGAAGGATTTCAATTCTGTTTTCTGGAGATTGTTGGGCTCGACGCCAGCTACACGCCGGTATAAGGCTTATCCCTCCGCGGTGAATATTCATGATGTTACTGATACAACCAGGTACCGGGAAGTGCCAGAGCCTAGGAGTGCCAGAGCCCGTGAGTACCAGAGCCTAGGCGTGCCGGAGCCTGGGAGTGCCTGAACCATAGAAAGATGACACCTGTATTTAGATCACTTAGCTAGACTTGTAGAATTAGAAATATCATAGAAGACTACTCAAGGTGATCTTTTTACTGTGCCAGTACTGTAACCTAGGTCAGGAGCAGGTACATCAGCAAAATTTATTCTTTGCGCCTGGTGCGCCAATTGCCTCTAATGCACCGGGCGCTGCCAACATAAATCAACATTGTCGATGGGCCGTCCGGCACTGATTTCGTCCGGATGCAGACTCTTTACTTCCACCCACGCCAGACGCAAACCTCAGTCCTCGGGACGTTCCCGACGCCCTCACACGCCCGTTGCCTGGCACCCTACATCTTTCTTTTATCCTTTACATCTCCCCTATCCCGCTCACCTGCGGCCTTTCTCCATCCGGCTCCTCCACCTTTTTTTTCTCTTTTGCTGTAGATCAGTCCGCAGTCCGCTCCCCTTCCCAACGCCCCAAACGCCTGCTCCCAAGCACCCTACACCTCCCTGATGCCTTTGGATTCCTGCTCACCACTGGCCTTTCTCCATCCGGCTCCCCTCCTATTTTTTCTCTTTTTGTTGCGGATGTGTCCCCAGTCCGCTCCCCTTCCCTACGCCCCAGACGCCCGATGCCTGGCACCCTACATATTACCGATTACTATGGATTCCTGCTCACCCCGGGCTTTCTCCATCTCGCTCCGCCCCCCATGTTTCTCTTTTGGTTCCGGATTCGTTCGGAGTCTGCTCCCCTTCCCTATGTCCTTCAGCTTCCTCCATCTTCCCTTTACCAAAGCCCATCACTGCTACTATTGATCTCCCCGACACATTTCGATCCCTAAACCTGATCCACCTGACGCCTTTAGTATATTTCACATTCCGCCTAGCGCCTTTGGTACTTGTCACCTGCCACCCAAGGCGTTGATCGGCGCCGCCAGATCTTCCGCTTTCTGTGAAGTTCCTGCCACCTACCCCTTGATAATATCGCTCTTTGTCCGGAGTCTCCCCATTCTATTACTGGCCACTAATACCTCTCTCCGCCCCCGGAAGTGTATATCATGTCTTCCAAGGGTATCTCGAACTTTATTTTTCAGTCATTCTCCTCTGGGTCGGCCTGATTCATTCATATTCTTTCTTGAGTCACTAAGCCCTCACCCTCTACTCATATTCCCAGACACAATCACATTTTGAATCGAGCTTTTCATTATTTCTGTTATCACTATCGATAAAACATACCCTACTGGGCGGGCCAGACCTGGGCCTGCTAGTTCACCTGAGAGTGTATGCCTTGACTGGCCGATAGAATATGTATGAATTGGGAGTCAGCCTCTTCCGGATCCGTCCCAAATTCAAGCATTAATGCCCCCGGATTGTCTGAATATCCCGCTGTCCTCTCTACACTGTTGTTGCGCTACTTTGAAATTCTTTCCTCCAATGTCTGCCTGATACATCCGATAATTCTACTCTGGAATCACGTACTCTACTCACAAGTGTCCAACTGACTTTTAAAAAGCCCTGTTACATTTCCATCAAGTTTAGCCTACAACAAGATTTCCTCTGCGGACTCCGGATACCGGCGGCTTACCTTACGAATTAGCACGTGTGAAGTTAACCTCATCGGTAAAGACCCCAGTCTGCCAGCACCACAATGTATGGCATAATAGGGCAGTAGTCAGGCACAGGAATGGGCCATTTACCTTCTCCAGAAACTCCGGATCAATTCTGCTCCTCCTGTTTTTACATGGATAAAACACGGTGAATATCAGATCCAGGATCTGAGGTGCGAGTAACCGAAGTTGGAAATCCGGTTTTCTCCTTCCGGGTCACGGTAGACTCAAATCATCTGGAAAAACGAAGCAGAAAAAGTTACCTCATAACCATTAGTACTACAATTAAAGCGATCCTCCTTCAGAAAGTATTGCACACTTAGTGCACATGCTGCCTGGTCCTCGGTGTCAAGTTTGTAGAGTGCTGACACCACCTTCTTTGCGCAATCCCGATACTGAGATCTGCTGGAACTGTACTTATCCTGTATCTGTCCCACAAGGGTCCGCCGGATTCAGGATACAATCCTGCTTACTACATAAGGATAGAGTATTTCTAGGGAACTCGCCTGATTACTCGAGTATTTGGTAGCGTCCGCAAAGTTGTGCAAATCCAATTTACGCCGCACATTGATCCAGCATTGATGCACCTGGTCTGTCAGCCTGACCGGATTCGGGAATAGATCAACAAAAAGTACCCAATCCCACATTAGCTTCTTTGCCTTGCTCTGAATTCTGAGCTCAATCGCAACAGCAATATTTCGTTGGCTTCAGGTCAACTGGGAACTCGGGGGCTGTTCATCTCGTACTGCCACTCAGAAGGGGCCTTCTGGTATTGGGATAATATTTGATCCAGTTGGCGAGGGGTCTCCAGACAAGCTGGTTTCCAGAACCGTAAAACGAGTCCTGCTGACTCGGACAACAGGTATTATCCGTCCTAGCAATCCAATTAGTATGTTCGTAGGCGTGACTGTGAGAGCCAGCGTAGAGGATTGTAATTCAACAAACTCATACTCTGTCGTTATGGGTCTCTCTGCCATATAAGCTCCTAGGTCCTACTACTCGTTTGATCCAATTAAGTCCTCCGTGCTCTCCTCACTCGCACCATTGTCGTCATATTCTCCATCCTATAAATCTATCCTGTCCTCCATCTGATCCTGCCATCCGGGCAGGTCATGACTATTCTGTCCTACCAGAAGCTGGGTTGAAATTGGCTGCAGGCCCGATGCGGATATTCTACGCCAGGAAAGCATACTGCAAGTCTGTGAGAGCAAGCAGGGCCGATGAGCAGGAAGTTCTTGGCATTTCGTTTTCCGGATACGTTCTTCGCGGACCACTATCTGGCTCTGGACTTGCCGCAGGGCTTGACGTGATAAGTTGGCGGTAGGTTGTAGCTGCGGCATTGAGATATTAGTTGTAATGATACGTCCAATTCAATATATGGTTATTGTAAGTAAATGTAGATTGCGTCAGGAAATGCAAACCAGCGGACAATCAAGGTGGTTAGTGGGGATTACTTATTGTGGCTGATAGCAAAGGCTGGGTGGTGATCTTATGGGGCCGGCATGTTCAAAACCTGTCACTCAGTTTAAGATGTCTTATATACAGGTCTTTTGAATATGAACCGTATTTATCACCACTCCTGCTAAAGAGACGCAGCAGAGCAGTCTTGGAGGTACCACTCATAGTGCTAATTTAACCTTTCTATTATTATACGGGGACTAAATCTAATTCATGTAAATTTGCCAAGTGAACTATATCGGATGTGGGTTGGATACCGGCCCAGGCCGGGAACATCTATCTAGGAGAGTATAGGATGAAGGTAAGTGTACATTAGGTTAGAAGCGCGGACATAGAGCGCAGACAAAAAGGGTAATTCCACACGAAAGACGGCAAAGGAACAACGGAAGGGATGAAGCACGATAAGGAATAAAGCATGACAAGCGAGTGAAAGGCCACCAGGACCTTTGTCACCAAGGCGGACAAAAAATAGCCTGCATGAGTAGGTAGTATGCTGAAAGCAAGAAATGAGCAAAAAAAAACAATATAGAAGAGTGAAAAAAAGGAATCAAGATGCCATACCGTATAAAAACCACCTCAACATGAAAGCCCGCCCAAATGAAAAGGAAAAGGAAAAAGGATCTGGAAAAAGAAAAAAGGAAAAAACCTAGCGTGTGCTCCGACACTTTGGGTCAGGCCTCGGCCACCCGGATCAGGTTGGCTTTGGCGATTCAGGTCTGCCACTAGATTCATAAGAGTTAGATATATGGTGTCAATGTGCACCGAGAATGCCGGCTAGATAAGATAAGTTCCCAAGGGGAACAGCTTCTCCATAAGAGTTTTTGGTTCGAACGTAGAACAGCTTGACTTGGATAACCGGACTTGAAACCTACCAGCTAATACTTGATTCCCCCTGGGCCTCAGGCAAGGCATCTTAACCTTTTGAAGCAACTATCAGGAGGTGCTCAGCGGAACGTCTTAAATCACCGACGATGTCCTCGGCAGGATCTTGGGGGAACTGGCAGATGGTGTGGGGCTGGTAGTCTCTGCTCCTTAAGCATCTGTCGGGAGCCACTCAGCGGACAGTCCTAACTCTATCACAATGTCTTCATCGGAAACTGGGGAAGTACCCGCAGACGGCCAGGGGGCAAACCAGAGCACTAGTATTATGAAGTCGTTCTTGCCTTAATTCTTCAGCCAGCTTACCGGCACCGGATTTTGTGTTCCGGCCTGTCCGTGTTTTATTCCTGTTAACAATCCTTCTTGGTAGTTCGCGAGTCTCAGGTGGGGGCTAGAAGTCCTCATCGTCGCTCATAGCCGCCCAATTGCCCTTGCTCGAGGAATTGATTGGTACTCTAGCAGCTTCTCTTTTTTCTATCAGCCTGGTACCTTACAAGCCCCAGTATTTGTCTGCCGAACCTCAAGAAATGACCTTCAGGTAGTGGGACAGAATGAGGAATACCTTGAGCAACACGTGGTATCACATCCAAGTCAGGCTCTTTATCTACAGACGGATTACGGATGAATATTTCACCAAAATCTAGTGAAAAGTCCTCAGCTCAGTCTAACCCATCTCGGTTTCACCCGGTATATACTGCCTTCGCCCGAATAGGGGTTGGTGTCGGTACACCATGTGGCCCGTTCTTTGCTGCAGTGGTTGATTTCGCCAGACGGCCAGGCCTTCCTTTGCTATAGGGCTTGATATTGTCCCACGGTACGCCCACCGCCTTGTCCCCATGGCAGGGGATTCTGGCTGCCCATTATTGTTATCAGCACTGTCAGACTCCAGCGAAGCCTCCTGCACAGAGCTCTACTTGTCCGCCCCGGCGCCAATGGCAGGGCTATCCTTAATATTCTGCTCTGTATAACCAGAGGCGAAAAGGAGCGGAGTCTCGGGTTCTTGATCATTTGTGCGATGCCTTTGCAAAAGCATGTCCTGTGGTTCAGATAGCGTACATTGTTCCTACAACCTGCGGATCTGCGTATTATCATGTAGGACCAGCATTTTGGATAGTGGTAGGAGGTCCTTTGGGGAGTGAAGTAGCAAAAGGCGGCTATATCTGGTGGGGCCATCCAGGTGACAACAGCCAATACCAGGGGCAAAACAGCTATCACAGGCCTTATGCAAGCTCTTAAGAGTGGGTTTGGTCATCTCCACCCAGACCATGACCGGATGTCTCTTCCATGGGACATGCTCCAACTCATGGTGAAGTGGTTTGTCTGTGCGATAGGTAATTGGCCAGTCTATCCAGACCCGGATGCTACGTAGGCCAGCAAAACCTAGGATGTCATATGAGTAAATTGACATGTAGATTAATACGGACAACAAAGCACGGAACTTAGGATCATTTGCGGCAACGGCTGGAGCAGCATGGAAACCCGGAGGAACGGCGACACTCAAGCGACTCAAGACTTTTGAATGCTTTCTCTCTATATCCTTAAGCAGAAAATCAAGACATTTAGTGAAACGCAGGCCGGCATTTGAGTTTTGCTGCCTGTGGGCAGCTCTATAATTGCTGCCCAGGGGTTCAACATGTAGGGCATATGCTTGAATCGCCACCCCCTAGTCAAGAGTGGCTAGTTTCCAGCCCAGGATGCGATTCTGCTCCATCCTCCTCTTGATGGTGTACTGCCAAGTTTTGTACTCCATATTTGTAGTACTGAGGTCAGGGAAGCAGCAGATGTGTTTGCACCAGGCAATGTCCCAGTGGCCTTCATGGCCCTTAGTTTTAGGTTGAGTAAGTCCTCTCTTTGATGCAGGCATGATGGGAGAGAGGGTTTATCACGGCCTTTGGCGGGTTGATTATTTCTGCAGTGGTGTGTTTTAGAACAAAATTCTGCATGACAAAGATCAAAGGATAATGATAGATTCTAGATGCTACACACCTATGTGAAATGGAGGGAGTGGATGGATATGTCTGGGGTCAGATGAGTCTTTCGCAGACTAAATACAGGGGCTAGGATTACTCAGGTTAGACATTTTATGAAAATAGATAGACAATGAATAGACTATATACCACACGGATGAATATAGTTCTCGGTACACTCAAGTGAGAACTGGTGCTAGAGGCCAGCTGGCAGATAGTGGATGGGAAAAGCAGGTAAGAAGAGTTCAGGTCAGTTTGTGTTTGATGAGAAGTGGTGGAGAGAGGGAAGGAAGGAAGGAGGTTTTTTTTTTTTTTTTTTTTTTTTAATATCATATATTCGTTGTTTTAAGGTACAAGAAATAGCGTGCATCATCAGATATGGCCAAAACAAAACCCACAAAGAAACAACAAAACAAATTTAAACAAAAACCCAAAATCAAAACTAATCCTCCTATCGCGACGAACTCAGACGCGTTTGAAAAAAATAACAAAACTAACGTATAAATACCAAAAACAAAACATGGCAAACAAGAACCTAAAATATCCAAACAACCAATTTAGACTTTTTCTTAAAAACTAAGGAAGAACCGGGATGTTGCATAACATCAGAGCCCTGGCACGCGTATCAGTGATGCCGTCCAAGAGGTTACCGGAAGGGAGAAATTTGGGACGTCGACCCCTGTTTGGGGGTGCCGGCGGGGTGATGGATGGGACCATCAGCGGGGGTGGTATGAGGTACGGAGCCATGTCGGAGGGAAAACCCATTCCGGTGGGGAGGACGTAACCGGACAAGCCTTTTAGTAAAGAAGCGGAGTCCCAGAGAGGGGACGAGGAACTCAGCGACAGATCCCTTTGGAGGAAAAAGGAGCGCGCTTCCGATCTTGAGGGGCAGGTAAGGACGGCGTGGTGGAAATCTTCTGTTCCCATGCCACAGCGGGGGCAGAGGGTGGGGTCATCTTGGTTGTACCAGGAAGGGTGCCCAGCGAGGTAGCTTTTCCCGGCTCTCATCTTGTGGATTCTTCCTGCAACAAAACGAGGGAGGCCTTGGAAGGTGTGGGGTGTAAGTGAGGGGAGAAACTCATAATAGGGGGGGGGGGAGAAGTCTACTTTCCAGCAGAAAAGCAGGTTCTGCCGGAGAATGAGTTTGAGGCGCTTATTGGCTTTTGACATGAGCAGGGGGTTCAGGAGTCAGTTGGGGCACTCCAGCAGGTCTGTTTTGATCAGAGGAAAGAATGCAGGGTGGTTGAGGGCTGAGTAAGCATTGTGCACGATTCAGTCAAGTGGCCGATGTCTCCTGCACTGTGTTGGGGAGGTGGTCCAATTTAGGGGGAGGTAGTTTGGCTGCAGCTTGATGGCGTATTGCCTTGCAGAAATGGGGGACCTCCAATCGTCTAGGCCAGGAAAGGAGGGGTGCAACCTGGCAGTCGCCGGGTTCGCAGAGGGGAGGAGGCACGAGACTCGGAGGCCGGCCAGGCGGCGTTGGTGGGCGGCCAGGAGGGAGATTGGTGGGAGGCATGACTCGAAGGACAGGAGGCCCGTGCGAGTGGAGGAGAAACAGGAGATGGCCCACCTCTGGACCTTTCTCCAAAACACCTCTATCTTGTCGGTCATCTTTACACTTGGAACGAAAAGGTCAGCTCCATAGAGGAGAACCTGGCGGATGACCGCCATAGCCCGACGGTGGGAAAGGTACGGGGGAATCCCTTTAGCCGGAGATCCCATGGAGCGGATCACGGCGAAGGCCCCTTTAGCCAGGGCTAGTCTTTTATTGAAGTGAGGAGAAGTGGAGAGCGACGGGGTGAACCAGTAGCCAAGCCATCTGAGGGAGGTGGCGGGACAGAAGGTGCTGCCATTCAGAATGATTGAGGAAGAGGAGACAGGGCCCCTCTGTAGGGGGGTTCTCCAGTGGATAAGTTCTGTCTTGGGAACTGAGAAGGGAACGCCCAACTTTGAACCGATACTTGTGAACGTCCGATAGTGGCCAGCGAAGAGAGAAATGTTCGTTTCATACGAGGAAGAGGAGACGGTGATGGCGGAGTCGTCTACGTAGGAGAGGACAAGGCCTCGGGGAATGGTAAGGTGCATGTGGGAGACATAGATCACGAAGAGCAGGGGAGAGAGGGGGGAGCCCTGCGGTGTGCCAACTGACACCGGAAGGGACGTCCTTGGCGAGCCTTGAAAGAGGAGGCGGCATCGGCGGTCATGTAGGAAGGACAAGACCCATTTTACCAAGTAGATAGGGGTGCCACGGGCTAGTAGCTCTGAGGAGAGAACCGTGGAGTCAACGATGTCAAAACCTCTTTTGATGTCCGGAAACAAAGTGGAGACTTTGCAGTCACGGTCGTCTTAGAGGGCCCGGACTTGGTGGGCGAGAGTGGCTGCTGCGTCAAAGGTTGAGATGCTGGGGAGAGACCCGCATGGGTCTTTGTCTATATGTCCTAGTGAGCGGGCCAGCTTGCCAAGTCTTGAACAGAGGATTCGTTCAAGGATTTTGGACAACGATTGGAGAAGTACGATCACCCTGAATAAGGCTCGTGATTCGTACGAGGCTTTCCCAGGCTTGTCCAGTATGACTCCATCCGCATCCTTGAGAGAGCCAGGTAGGTCACCAGGTGCCAGTAGAGGAGACAAAGTGCGGGTATGAGCAGGGGGTACTTCGAGTGGAGCTTTTTCCAGACCGAGTAGGGGATGGTTTCTCGACCCGGGGCCGAGGTAGGAGAGCACGCCCCCAGGGCGGCACTTACCTCCTCCTTGGTGACGGGAGGGGCGTCAGGGTCGAGGGTAGCAAAAAGGGGGCCCCTAGGGTTGGGCCTCGGAGGAAAGAAGTGATTGAGGAGAGCCTAGTTGATTTGGGTCGGGGTGTCGACCCCAGGAACGGAGGGGAACCTAACCGAAGGGGTGCCTGAAAGGGCACGCCTAGCGTGCGAAATGGAGTGCGCGTTTGTGGTGAAGAGGTAAAGTTCCCAGTGAGCTCGCTTGGCTTGTTGGATGGCTTTAAAGTAAGCTGCCCTAGCAGCGCGGGCTACAGCAGGGGGAAGGGGGTCATCGAGTATGCTGGCCTTACGGGCCCGTTTGGCTGCAGCATGGTAGGTTTTCCTAAGTCAGGAGAGCAAGGGGGACCACCAAGGTTTCGCTCGAGGCGAGGGACACGAAAAAGGAAGGTTTGTACGGAAGGATTCTTGGATCTTGGAGAAGTTGGTGTCGAACGACTGTTCTAACTCAGCAACAGAAGGGGCGGGGACGGGTGGGGTGATTTGGATCTTTTCAAGGGCCATGCAGGCCCGGTCCCAGTCAAGCCTCACCCAGTCTGGTTTTGAGGGCGCTTGTTTAAAAGGAGAAAAATCAAATGAAATCAAACAAGAAACGTGATCCGAACCGGTGGACGGGAGAGGTGTCAACCACTCCGCCTTTACAAGTAGGGAGAGAAAAATATTGGCAAAGAAGAGGTCCAAAACTCCTGGCCTGGCATGAGCATTAAAACAAAACCTACTAAAAACTCCCGCAACATTTAACAAAGAAAAATGAAAGGAAGCCGCTAGGTTGAAGTAAGAGGAGGAACGGGACATTTCAGTTTGATTGAAGTGCCTGAGGGGATCAGCGGAGGGGTGATGGATAGTAAAATCTCCAAGGAGCAGAGTGGGAAAGGAAAACTTTTTAAAAGCCGTGGTGGGGGGGACCGAAGGGGCCCCTCCATCACGAGTGAAGATATTGTAGCAATTGGAGATCCTCCACCTATAGGCCGAACATTTAGGGGGAGAGTATAAAAACAAGTCCAAAGATAAGGAACTGTCAGCGCCTGTTATAAGCGGGAGGACCGAGGCGCGTTCCAAAAAAGCCAGGGTAACGTAGGTAGCGACTCGCGGTTTAAGGGACTCGGGGGGGGTGGTGGAAAAAACTTTAAAGCCAGCAAAAGAGGGGAGCCGTCCGAAATTGACTGGTGGGTCTTGGAGGGCAATGAGATCAACGGGAATTTTTAAAAGCGAAAAAGTACTAAACAAGGCAAGAAACAATTTCCAGCTCCCCAGGAGGTTGTGTTGTACGAAGGAGATCTTAGACCAGGATGATGACTTTCCGGCGCTTTCCCGCATTAGTGGGTACTACACTGATTTGAGGTGGCGGAGAAGGACAACGGGACCCCTTGGGGGAGGGGGCCACTGGGTCTTGGGGTGGGCCTAGCAGGCCTAGTGGGCGCGACGGGCGGGCCCATGTGGGTTGGCCTTGGGGTGGTGGGGTCAAACGGGGGGAGAAGAACCCTTGGTGAAGGGGAAACCACGTCAGGGGCGGAGATGTCCATACCGTCGTCGCCTTCAGAGCTGTCCACCGACTCTGGTGCCGGGAAGGAATGAAGGAGGTTGTTTTTTTTTCTTTTCTTTTTTTTTTTTTTTTATATCAACTTGCATTTGTTTCTACAACTACCGGGTACAAAACAGGCATGCATCATCAGATATGGTCAAGAAAAAACCCTAACCCAACCTGGCACCAGTGGAAAATGCCATCATCCCAAGACTATCTGGTGTGGGCCCAACCGAACGATCTCGCAGAGAAGAGAGAAGAACAACATCCGCTAGCCGAAGCGGACAACAAAGTTAATCCCCAAAACCCTACAAGCAGGAAACAATAGGAAAACCACTTGCCATATACTCCTACCCCCTGACAAATAAGAACGCTGCCTGAACAGCAAAACAAAGAGGGAAAAGTGTAACCAATACAAACGAAAGGAAACAGAAACAAGGAAAACCCATGAGAAGAAAACCCAAAGAAGACATAGAGTAAACACTACACTAACGATCTCGAAAGGGGGCCGGCCATCACCCATCATAATACTGGAGCAATCAAAACAGGAAAGAGACCGGTAGGACAATTACATCGTCCAAAGCTTTAAAGTCGTTCTAGGAGGCGGTGCAATACCATGAACAGTCGTAACCAAGGAATGCGACCACGGGCAGCCGCGGGGGGCGAGTGGAGCCACCAGGCAGAGAGAATTCTAGCCGAAAGAGTGAGCCAAGCCGACCGTGTAAGTAAAGGCAAGGGAGGAACAAGGGGGTGGCTGTAACCGGGCCGTGGGACGAAACGATGGGGCGAGGGGAGGGGCTGGAAGGCAGACAACGCGCTAGAAACAACCGACAAACAGGCCATGCTCGAGAGATTTCGGACCGAGAGAACGATACTGAGTACCATGAAGTTACTGACCGAAGCTTTCCCGAGCGAGGGACAAGCCATTGAACCAGGGGCGTACTTTCACCAAGATCCCGACACCGTAACGCCGACCGTAAACGTAGAAAGGAGTAAAGCCGACCGGAGCGACCGCTAAGTGAGGCCTGCGACCGTGAGACGAGGGGGTGAATGAGAGGAGCCTCAAACAACTTCTAGGACAATGCTTTCTCAAGGCGAGGCCATAATTAAACAACAAGGAGGTAGTGTCATCACCCTCCTAGGCAGTGAGGCCATCACAGGAGAGGAGAGGGAGGGGGTGGAGTTGACGATGATTTCTCATGGTGTTGAGATTTCAATTGCCGGAGGAGGAGAGGAGATGGTTCGTGGAAGGAAGGAAGGAGGTTTTTTTCTTTTTTTTTTTTTTTTTTTATATCAAGTATATTTGTTTTACAACTACCGAGGTACAAAAACTACATGCATTATCAGATATGGCAGAAAAAAACCCCACAATCCAACCTGGCGCCAGTGGAAAAAGCCATCATCCCAAGACCCTCTGGTGTGGGCCAACCGCACGATCTCGCAGACAAGAGAGAAATACAAAGCCGGCTAAGCGGACGACAAAGTAAAACCCCAAAACCCTACAAGCAGCAAACAACAGGAAAACCACTGGCCATAAACTCCTACCCCCTAACAAAAGAACACTGCATACGCAGCAAGACAAGAAGCGTAATTGTGATCGTTACAAATGAATGAAATCACAAACAAAAAGGGGAACCCATGAGAAGAAAACCCAAACAAGACATAGAGTAAACACAACACTAACGATCTCGAAAGGGGGCCGGTCATTAACCATTATAATATGGAAGCAATCATAACACGAAATAAACCGGAAAACAATTACATCGTACCAAGGCTTCAGAGTCGGCCAAGGAGGCGGTGCAATACCATGAACTGTCGTAACCGAGGAATGTGACCACGGGCAGCCGCGGGGGGCGGGTGGGGCCACC
>QOVD01001533.1:38193-56524 GCA_003521225.1 Tuber microsphaerosporum | reverse complement strand
CTCGAAACCAAACATAAAACATAGTGAGTATCAAACGATACTCAAAACCAAACATAAAACATAGTAAGTATCAAACGATACTCGAAACCAAACATAAAACATAGTAACTCAGGTACCTGTACCGGTTACAAAAGCATATGACTCACCAGTAATTATAATTAGGTGATGATAAGCTTGTATTAGTTTCTCAATTAACATCAAAAACAATATCTTAAACTGAAAGTTCTGTTTTGTAAGCCATATTCCAAGGAACTAACATGATTACACAACTATTTCCGTTTATATATAATTCATATATGGATTAATTATAGCGTCTTCAACCTATAATATTTGTATTAAAACATTGTCCTGAACATATAAGATATTCTAATAGTATTTACTTAGTCTTGGCCTAAACCTTTTCCATTTTAACAAGCAATTTGATATATATAGAGTAAATATTATTTATGACTATTACCATACTATTGAAGTATTACAATATGATTCAAGAGATATACTATATGATTAGATCAAGTAACAAGCAGAATCAATCATATGAACTAGTTCAAGAGCTTAAGATATCAAATATTAAAATAAGCTAGCACTTAGTTTATGTATTAGAATACAGTCTGGATACTTTTACATATATATTACAAAATACTCTATCTGGAATACAATGACAATATTCACAGAAGCACTTCTCAAATTTTTATCCTATATACAGCCTTGTATTACCTATCTTATACATTCTTTTCCAACTTATTTGTACTACTACTTTATGATATATGTTAAAATCTATAGAGTTGTAAAAGATTGCATGATTCACTTTATAAAGATAACTTAGTAGGATACAAAAAGGTGTATCTCAGATTTTTTCCACAGATTGAGCCATGAGATATCTATCTAATCCATTCTCTTACATCTCATTTCCTATCTTACTTCATCTTGTACATTTAGATCTAACTACTTGTAAAAGAATATAATGTTTCACTATCTTTGGGAAAATTTAATAGAATCCAAAATGATACATCAAAGATTTTATTAAACTATAAAGTCTTGTGATACCTATGTAAGACATTCTTTTTCAACATGTTTGTAGCCTGCGAGAAATCAAGTGCATGCATGTTGGGTGCCTGTTATCTAGACACATTTTGTTCAATATAAGTACAAATATAAACTGATAATTTTTCATCTAAAAAGCTTGGCTGATAGAAAAACATATCTTGCTAATCGTGATTCAGCCTTGGGAAGAAAGAATTGTGCAAGTCTTTCAGAAATGAGCTAAATGCCGAAGAGTAATTCACATATAGTAAATTGAGTTGGGAACCATGTGGTGTACAGTGGATCCTATCGATTATAGCTTATCTTGTATCTATCTGAGTTAGTGTATTTCTTGAAATAAGGAAAACAAGTAGTAGAACTTACTATAAGCAGGATTGTATTGAGTACTAGCTGTCCCCAGTTCTGGAAACTCTAGTCTTTTCAAGAAAGGCAACACTTTTATATAAGTAATTAACTCTTATTCTATCTTTTATATAATGTTGACTTGTAGGAACTTACCAGGCAGAGTAAATCTAATAGTTAGTTGTTGGAGTTGATCTCTTCTTATAGACTGGGAATTGGGAATATATCCCATATTGTGCAAAAACATATAGTGTCTCGCTTGAGACTATCTGGCTATTGCTTGCCAAACACTTTTGCTCCTCTAGGTATGAATTATGAAGGTAAGCTTTTCAAACTAATAGGCCAGAACAAGTATTACCAATGGGTGGTTGGTAATAAGATTGATATTGTCATCTTGCAAAAATCTCTCTTTAGTTAAATAAAAGGAATACTATATTATTCTAATCAGCAATCTTAGAACCACTGGCAGAAATGCCAGTGATCCAGCCCTTGGATCTATTTTACATAATGATTTCCTTGGGGAAAGAGTAATTAACAGGTTTTGACTCAGAGGCTTACCATTTGTGAGAAAACTTGAACATGGAATGCCACAAATGGATGTGGAAAGAGGGAGGAGCGATAGATTGGGAAAGGAGATACCAGTGAGAATGGGCCTTTTTATATCTGTCATGTGACTGCTCAATTGGGATGATATTCGCCACCTGTAGCCTAATATGTTCAAACCCTATATCTTCAAGTTGAATATTGGTATTACAATTGTAATATTATAGTTTAGAAAAGGTGTCTTACAATCTAAAGACCAAGTATTGCATTGTGTATTTCAAGCATAAGTAGAATGTTTGATTTACTAAATACTGAAAAGCCTGGTGTATAGTATAAACTAAATGTGTCTCAAAGTATAGTATCTTTGGCTGTACAGCCCAAGTCTGATATACAACATGCTGGTAATAGAAAAACATACCACTATGGTTAACATTATGTAAATGGGTAAAAATCTATTGTATAAGTGGTAGTCCAATAATACAAAGGATATATATCAAGGTAGCAGATTCCATTCCAATTACAAGAAAGTGCACATAGGTGAAAAGGGCTTGTCACAAATGTACTTCTTGTCAAACATTTTGCATTGTTCTTTAGTAGTTCCATTGCAATTGGAATGTTCTATTGGCTGGTATCAGTCAGCCTAATTATACATGCCATATTCAGAGAACTAGTACAACCAATACTAACCACCTCTAGAGATGAAACATTCTGTATAATTCTTTCTTATATATAATATCCTGGGTCCATATATACATTTAACCAAGAATCCAAGTTCCGGGATGATTATTGCCTCCTTTAATGTGGGTACTAGAAGCAATATGACAACACGCAACCACCACAGCTTCCAACACAGTGGCAATCACAACTATACTCCTGTATCCATACCAAAATGGCGAGTGAGCACTCATGATGCCGTCCCTTGTCTCCTCCCCCGAGACCAAGAATTGGCATTAGTATAGTACTAGTTTGTACTTTTCTCCCGCTTTCCTATCGTGAAGGACTTGTTTTTAGCTACGACAGATAGGCGGGTATTTCCCGAAAAGGCGTTTGCGAATCTTTGGTGATGAGGTGGAGAGTATTTACTGTATATACAACACTGTATATATTCGAGAGTAAAAATGTTGGTTGTTGGTATAATGGTTTAGTGGGTAAATGTTATTACCTATGATACCTACCTACCTACCTACCTACCCACCTACCTGCCCCCGCCCCCTTCTAGTTAAAAACTCTCATGATATCATATATCACATGTCTACTCCTATTTTATAAGTACGGTCGGGTGGTTCCTCTTACTACCCCCTCCCCCTCCGACCTGGCCCGGGGTCTTTCACTTCCATTTCTTCGTCCCCGCACAGTCTACTGCATATCCCACGTCCACGTATATGCATTCTGGCGGGGCGGGGGGGGAATATATCGGGGGTATAGGCATGGGTCGCGCGGGATGTAACAGGCCTGGAGTGTAGTATATATATACGCATACACGCATATATATAGGCCATTCGTATAATAGCAGCATCGTATCGCATCATGGAAAGATAAGATAGAACACCATGCCCTCATTGGTCACCATATACTGGTCCTTGTGTAAGGTGGTCCCAAATTTCCTCCTCTAGAAAAAAGAGGCGAAAAACACAACCAAAAATCTGTTTCTCTGAGACAAAAGAAAAAAGAAAAAAAAGATCAGACCTTACCAAGAGAGGCAACTCCAACGTCCTAGCAAGCACGGGGACCATTTGTCCGAGTTCTTACCGTATTAACTTATCATACCTAAGCCCGGGTATGTTATATTAATGGTGTTATACCATAGGTAATAGCTTTATTGAATAGATATCCTTTCGGTCTGGATGATAGTCCTGGGCTGTGTATTGTGTATGTCATTCGAGTGTACTAGTACAATGGGCGCTCAAGGCTTCACTGAAACCATCTGTTGGCAAGTGAGTGGGGAAAGCCACCATACACGATACAAAGCCATCAGGTCCCGTATAAGTTACTCCCAATTCTAGGGAGAGGGGGAGGGGACACCAAATCACGGTAAGTACCAATAGTTTAGAATTATACAATAACGCTCTTATATTTTCGGAGCGGCCCATACTCACCCCGACAAACTCGCTCACTCCGCTATCTGTGCATTCGATGTGACGGGTGTACAACCGGTGCGGGGGGGGGATTGATTTACAGTGATGATATGCCAACGTATAGCGTAGTATAGTACTGTATAGTACAGCATAGTTCAGTGGCATATTATTCCAGAAGCACGGTATTACCTCGAGTACGGTGCAAGAGAAATTTAATACGTGTAGTGCCAGGTTCGTTGAAGTTCCCCACCTGGGATAATTCAGACAAAAAAGAAATAAAAGGATACACGGTGTCTTAGTATAGGAGCCGATTACAGCACCCAAACACATATCTTGTATTCAAGTACTTACGGTATGCAATGCTTGGTCGTGCGTTTTGCATCCAAAAGGATGTTTTTTTTTTGGTAGGTTTTTGACACAGCCGAAAGTTATTCAATCAAACCTATTTTTCGCCTAAGAAACCTTTCGCTATGTCAAGACCTGAAAGAAATAGCTGCGGCTCCCGAGCCCTTGTGAAGCTCCGGAATTGGAAATCCCCCAAACAAGCGCCTTTGTCCTTGTCCCAGGCAAGAAGTATCAGGAAACAGGGATTAAAGAAATATACCCCCCCTGTTTCCGGCCGCCTCCCGCCTGGGACGGGCACCAGTATGATATACGTGCTGCCATTTGAATTCCTGCCGCTTGCACTGAATTTCTATGCTCTCCTACACAAGCGTGCCCACAGCAGGGGCCCCCATGTTCACCAATGGTGTGAGCAGTAAAATATTGGCCCCTAGGCTCTCGTCTCCTTGAATGTATAGTTTGGTGGGAATTTATGAGGGGCTTAATTTGCTCATGCTTGCTTTTTTTCTTTTTCTCACCGCTTTGGAGTGGCTTTGCTATGTTGAGACAGGGTAATGGGCAACTAGCAGTGAGCTCCCTCTAAGAACTATGGCTTAGTTAGCGGCACAACTCCACTCTTGCCCAGAAGCCATTACTTGAGAGATTTGTTGAGAACTCACTAGACAACGTGACCGGTAATTGGCAGTATAGTATCATTGGCGTCCTAGCCTCTGCTTTTTTTTTTCCTCTTTGGATTCCACTCTCACCGAATGCCGTAGTCACGATCAAACGAGTGCCGGTCCACGAGACCAGGATGTTTTGCGAACGGTTTATTGTATTTGTAACTCCCAGTAAAAATCCCCCACAACACCAAGGCCCAGATACCTACCGAGGGGAAAAAGTGGAAGAATGAAGTAGAAGACTGAAAGAAAAGAAACCAAAAAGAGGCACGTCATGAGCATCGTCGTTTTGTCAATCAGAAACCACGTCCAAAACCTTTCTACCATAGAGTGAAAGCAAAAGTAAAACCGACACCGTTAAGGAAAAGGAAATGCGAAAAGGCTATTTACACTCTAACGTAAAGGAAGACTATTAGATTTCCGCCTGGACCTTTTGGAGGGCAGCAGCGAAAGCCGGGTTGGTCTTCATACGACGAAGAGTTTCCGCCATCTCGTTAACTTCCTTCTCTGCCGCGGAAGCGTCGACTTCAAAACCTGTTTCAGGAACGATAACGGCCCATTCATGGGGCTCCTGGCCGAACATGATGGCCTTAAGCCAGCCCCTCAAGATGCCAGCATACGTCCCGTTAGCTTGTTTGGGAGAAATGTCTTCGCCGCGGAAGTGGATCTTCGTAACGGATGCGATAAAGAACTAGGGTGAGGTTAGAGAAATGCAGTAAAAAATGTAGAATTGGATGAAAGCATACAGCAGTTCCTGCAGCGAAAGCCTCCAGGAGACGATCCTCTTTAGCAGCATCAATAAGGTCCATAATAGTATACTTCCTCTCGACAACATCGAGCCCCTGGATTTCACCGTTGGAAACGGTAAGACGATCTTTGGCCAATTCAAGAACTGAGCGGCGAGTAACTCCATCGAGGATAACCTTATCGTCCAAGGGCGCAGTGACCAACTCGACTCTCCCGGTATCCTTATTCTTCCAGATAACGAAGAAGTTGCTTGCCCCCGCTTCAGTCACCTGACAAGATTTATCGAAAAGCCAAAGGATTTGATCATAGCCCCTAGCCTGAGCTTCCTTCTGCGCTACTAGGGAAGGACCGTAATTCCTGTGCAACATCGTGTTAGTATTTAGCTACTAGAAATAGAAGCGATAATTGGAGAATGGGACTTACGCTCCGACTTTGGCGAATCCGAACCCACCAGGCCATGCACGAATACAATCCTCACGGCTAGCCAACAACTTCAAAGACTTCTCGTATAGGACGGGAAACTGACCAAGAATGATGAAAAGCATGGCCTCACGGGGCGTGTGGACACCCAATGCACCGCCAGTACCAATCATAGTCGGACGGATGTATAAGAACGAGCCAGGCTCTGGAAGCCACTTTGGTCCATCGGTAGCAAGCAAGATCTTAATCAATTCTTCCAAAGCAGAAGGTGAGAAGCTAGGGAGGGCAATTCTATTGCTAGAAACAAGCATTCTCGCGGTGTTCTTGGTGGGGCGGAAGATACGCACAGACCCATCGAAGCCGCGGTAGGCCTTCATACCCTCAAAACATTCAGTGGCATAGTGCAGGCAAGATGCAGTGGGCCACAAATCGATTGGGCCATAGGGCCTCAATTCGGGTGCTGCCCATCCCGCAGTCTCTGACCATTTCACGGTAATCCAGTGATCAGTGGAGACGTCGGCTTTTCCCCACTCAATTTTGCTGCTATCGGCCTGGAACTGTCTGGGGGTCTTGGTAATTGTAACTTTCAACTTGGAAGGATCAAGTTCCGCTAGTTTCGGAGCACCAATTGGAGCGGCAGATTCAGTAACATTGTCTGCTTCGGTGCGGTTGTTCTCTGCAGTAGGGGTCAAGTCTGCCGGGAGGGCAGAAGGGGGAGCCATAATTGCAGGTTTTGAAAAATACTTGGTTTTCGTTTGTTTGTTTGCTTGCTTGTGCTTGCTTGTGTGGGCAGGGAGTTGTGAGATGGGAGGCGGTAGCTAGTTAAGGAGGGTGGGTGGTGGTTGCGGCAGTTGTGAGGCGAAAAAGGTGCAGGTCGTCAGGATTAGGGGGTCTATCCTCTACGTAACCCTGATGGGAATAACTGAGAGAGAGGAAAAGGAAGGGAAAGGTCCAGCAGGAAGCGAAAATTGGAGGCTCTTTAAAGAACTTTGGTAAAAGCACTAAATTGCCTGACCCACCTGACTTTGAAGCTTCCTTTCCTCCGTCCCCCACATATCCTCACCTACCCCCCACCGACAAACTCCGAACTATTATACGCCATTTCCAATGGGGAAAAGAAAAAGAAAAAATACCAGTAAAATTTATAACATGATCTCGAACACCCCGGCACAATTCTTGACACAAGAGAAGGAAAAAAAAATCCCTTCCAATTTTTGAGCATTGCTAATAGCCATCTCGTGAGCGTCCACAGTACTGGTAGTGTATCCACAATACATGGCAACCAATAAGCCAAGAGTACCGGTATCTCCTTCCCAAATAGACGAAGAGACGAAATGACGATTGCTACTATCAAGCAGGAACCCCGGGTCTAAGCGGCCCTACCCGACAATTTGACCATCTAAACCCGTATGAAACCGATCGGTGGGTTCCGAGCCGAGTACCTCATCTGCATATCCTACGATAGCCATCTAGCGAACTTGAAAGGGATTCTATGCGGGCTGAAGGGGACAGAACCTTATCACGCTGCATGTCCGTTCGGCGTTCATGAGAAACGCCCCGACAATGCTACATATTCCCATGCAATCATGGTATATGATTCGAGCAAAGGCAGAAAAGTGAACTTTTCTTCTGATATCATAGATTAGAAAGTATTGATCCGGTTTAGCTCTCACCTTGTTTTTTTGTTTTTTTCTTAGGACTTGACCTGATCATCATTTGATCCTCCTCGCCGTGGCTATCGCAACCCTGGAATTCCGAGCCCTTGGATGGTGTGAAGTGTCGGTAGGTGGGACTTGAACCGGCCGGAACTTACCGGTACTATATCCCCCATCACTTCAACTTAAAGGAGGGTGTTGGCACGAGACGAGTCTGACTATCATTGGGGCTAAAATGGCATAGCACAAACAATTTTCCGCCGAGCTGCCGGGCGATCCGCGGGTAAGCTAACTAAATTAGCTCGCTTGAGGTACGGTGCAAGTGTGGTGTGTGTGTGAAACACTTTGGAATCTCGAATGCGAGATCGAGTGATAATCTTCCGATTGCCTTAGGAGGGCGGGTATGTCGATCATTACCAAGTGTTTTTCTTTTTTTTTGTTTTTAGTTATGGTGGTATCCGAAGCCAGTAATCTAAGATACCATACTACGCCGTACCTGGCATAAAGTACTGGAAAATTACTAGGAACTATAGTGGGCTTGGACGATCCATGTCTCTCTCTCCCCTGTGGATTGAATGGGAATTTTTGTTTGTTTGCTTACGTGTTCACCTACTCGCGAAATGGGGGATGGGAAGAGGAGGGCCAGATCGTTTTTTTGGGGGAAATATCTAATATACGACAGAGTTACTATATACTGGAAACAAATTATCGACAAAAAAATTCCATATATACAATGAATGCTCTCTCCCCTTTCCTGCCTGCCACCGATAGCCTGGGACTTGGGATCGACTAAAAAATCCCCCCCTAGAAATTGCTTCAATGTTTCATAATGCCAGAGTCTTCCGCTGCCATCTTATTGCATTCTTATCCAGCTTGAGCATCGTTATGCATCATTCATTCCACTTCTCGCAGAACTTTTCTTCGGGCTAGGAATGGCTCCAGAACTCTTTGCCTTGATCACCGGTTAGTGGACTAAATTATCCCGTCGTCCATATTAAGGAACCAATATTCCCCTTGGGTTTCCCTCCGTCAGCTGTGGGCTCATCGAGAAAGAGCCCGCCGTCTGGCTATCACATAAGAGAAAGGAACACGAAGAAAAAGACATGAAGAGAAGGATTGAGGGAAATATAATCAGTGGAAGGAGGAGCGATGAAATATCAAAGTTAGAGGGTAAAAATGGCCTGTGGCCATAATTTTAAGAAAAAAAACCCTGCTAAAGGAAATGAATTTAGGGGAAACCGAACGAACCTAAACGAGAAAAGGGAAAATATATACATCAACCTTATACGCATGCAATTCGTCAAAGAGGAGAAGAGACAAAAAAAAAGACAACGAAACTCCAAAGACAAACGAAACTCGTCACAATAACTAAATACAAAAGTAAAAGCGGTTTTTCTCACCTAGCGAAGGTTTCACCAATCTCCAAGTTTCGTCCTTCCCATGGATATTCTCCCCAAACACCCCAGCTCTCATACATCTGCTTGGCGTCGTACACATAACTTCCTATCTCCTCTCCCTTTTCAATGCACTCGAGCAGCGTGCCATGAAAGCCGAAGGGCACAGCGTCGATGTAAGGGTGATGCTGAATTTCATTTTGCATTTTTGTTGGTTGGAGATCAGGGGCGTTGTATGGCAGCTTGAGCAACGATTCTTCTGCGTTCTCTCGCACGAACGGCGGGGGTGTGTCACCCTGAAGCATTTCTAACTCATTAATGCTCAGGATCTTGCCAATCGCTATTGTCGCATTGAGGGGCTTGAAGTAGTCGAGAGTCAGATAGAACTCGTCTGGGGACATTGGTGGGTTCGAGTGCAGGGGGTTTGGGTTGACGGTTGGGTTAGACGAATACGCAGGAGATACGGTTGGAAATTCCGCTTGGCTTGATATCTCAATATGGGTAGTTTGGCGGACATTGGGTCGATAGGTACTGTTCGTATTCAAGCCTTGAAAAAGGGAGAGAAAACCAGTTAGCGGTGCAGACAAAGGATGGTTGGTTTGAGGGGGTATGTACGCCTGTAGTTGCTGATGAGTTGGCGCTGGAGACACTGAAGGAGTAGGAACGCTGCTGGTAGGAGGGTACTCAGAAGCGTTTACAATGTATGGCTGACTCGAGCCGTAAGTTGGAGGCTGAGGGTACTGAAGCTGTGATTGGTTTTGCCAGGTCGGATACGTGTTTTGCGAGGATCCAGCCGTTGGCCGCAGTAGCAAAGGGCCAAAATCACTAGTATAGATCCCACGAGAAGAGGCAGAAGTGCTGCTATCCTCAGACTCACCAGACACACTTGGAGGTGATAGGAGGGAGTCGATCGTCGAGAAGCGGCCCTCTGTATCCACTATTCCATGTGGGGCATGGGATGATTCCCCACGCCTTGGTCCAGAATCGGCGCGACCCCTAGTAGGTGTTTCAATGGCGGTGCTAGCTCCAGAAGTTGGCTGCTTTGCTCTCTTCTTGTTGGGTACTGGGGTGGATGGGCCACTATTCTTCCCAGCCTGTCTCTCAAGTTCTTCCAGACGCTGACGCAGCTTTCGACCTAAAAGGCGCAGGATCAGATACCTCTTCAGGTCAAAATGGCCCCTGGATTACTGTGCCAAAAGCTGACATCTTGATAGTGAGGGTACTCACGGTAATTTCTCTGAGCCAAACGATTTTGAATTTTGCGACGTTCGTTCAAGTCTGTGACCTTACGCCAATCGTCATCCTCGGTCTCCATGACTTCGGAACTATCGTATCCATTTCCTAAGCAGTTGAAACACAATAAGCACAAGACCACTAAGGTTTGCAAGAAAGAAAAGAAAAAGAACCGGCCCGCTGTGCTACACTTACCACTTCGCCCAAATCGGATCGACATCTTGCGAGAGAAACAAAAATTCGAGCGAGATGGGATGACAGAGATCGATAGGGAGAGCTCAATTCTCAATTTTTTGAGATATTATGTATGTAGCTCTCTACCCCTCTTTATCAACAACCCAGAAGGGAGGGGGTACAGGCTGTATTATATTATTATTTTTCCCCTGGGTTGGGGGCGTGTATTGACTTTTGTGACCAGCTGTCGTGGCTGTGGGGCAACTCGGCTTTTTCTTGGGGGAGGCACAGGAGGGGAGTGACCAAGGTTGAAATGTTTTGTTTGCCGGAATATTGAATCTGCAGTGGAAGTGGTTGGTTGGTTGGTGGTTGTGCTTTGTGGTTGCGATTGAATGTTCGCAATATGCTATTGAATACTGGGGCTGGGGGCAGGAGCTTCTAGGAGGGAGAACGCGTCTGCTTAAGTAGAAGTAGTATCTCGAGGGGAGTTTCAGCACCAGCCAGTCATGTTTTCCACCATGCCTGCCAGGAGGACTATTCCCAGCCAGCCTTACCCTTAGCGCAAACAGTACCTACCGGGTCTAGGGACACCGCTGGGCTCAGAAAAACAATTTGCTCCTGCTGCGCATCGAAAAAAAAGGAAGGAAAAAAGGAAAAAATAGGAAAAAAGGAAAAAAAACAAAAAACAACATGGATGGTAATTGTCTGCTCGAGTACCGACTGGATATGTCTCTCCAAGTTTCTTGGAGACCCAGTGTCTAAGCTGATGGCTGGTGCTTCCCCACTGGCTCTTTTGGGTGGTAAAATTAATACCAAGTTCCGCTACCAAATTCAGTTCGTGCAGGGCACCCACACCCTCACACCCCAACATCCAATGCCACACACCCACAACCCTCCCTTCTCAGAAATCATAGTCTACCGTGCGATAGCCTCAGCACTCTTTCAGAAAGAAGCTGGCGAATTCTTTCTGGAAGCTTGTGGGAGCATCTATTTTCAGGCACGTGGCTTCTAAACTATAATCTATCACACCCTTACACCCTTACATGCCATATGCCATTATGGGACGCTTAGGTGAACCACTCCCGGCGGTTTCACTGCTGCTGCTCCCTACGGTATATCCATCTCTAAGCATCTCACACTCAGATCTATATGTCATGTTCAAGATGCTGTTCCACAAATACCGGTACTCTTGTCAAAATACGGAGTGCTAGAGTTACCAATACACCATGCGGTTGCCGCTATGTGAGATAAAGCAAGAAATATGCACCAATAGTAGCATAAGGGCATAATTCCAAATAATTCTGCTGCATTCTGAAAAAGAAAATCAAATTTGCCTTCAAATTATTAGGAAATCATTTGAAAATAAACTACAATATTCCACACAGATCTCACTCCAACAGCCGCCACCATCAACACCTAACCTGCTGCTGCGCATGCCTACCGCCGGTATCGTGTGTACTGTACTGTGGCAGAACGTTTTCGTGGCACCTTCATTTTTCCAAAAAACTTCTCGCGGACTACGGTCGCCATCCTGCTTTACTCGCCCTCTTGCCTTCTCCCTTGTCCACCACCTACATACCCATATCCCTCTCTCCCTCGAATCTCCATTCATTCATCTCGCTATTCATCACCTCTAACGGCACTATAGTGGATAACCGGCCTCCGTTATCCCCCTTTTCGTCAACTATTTCTTCTTCCGTTCTTTTGATCCCCAACCCAATTATTTTCGTAATCCTATCCACACACGGCGTGCGGGTGAACCGTATCCCCAAAGTTGAGGAAGAAAGAGAAAAAAAGGGAAACTCCCTACACCTCAGCCCCTCTTCCGTGCGTGGGTACCGTGTCAATCATCATCCAGTAAGAGCAGGCAGTTGACTAACCGAAAAATAGTCTAATCTGAATCGACTTCCATTGTGTGCATTGGTACTGGATCCGATCGAATCTCGCTTCTCCTGTGGCTGTGATGTTTAAATGTGGATCCTCCGCAGCAGGGCCTCAGCAAGAGAGATCGCTCTTACCCGGACCTGAGCGCCCCAAACGGGAACATGCATGGAATGACATGAAACGCGCCACTGCCGTCCAAGCCACACAAGAGCCAAAGGCTAGCATGCTTCGAGCCAACCAGTTACAACCTTATTCTAATCATACATCTCGTAATCCGCCTCTGGCCAGGCCCACGGATAATCAAAGCAAGAGCAGTATGAAGCCAAAATTAAGCTCTGTTATGACAGGCCAAGGCAAGGCCAATGATGCTGGTCGTAGGGCCAGAATTAGGCCTGCAGACGCCAAGCCTGAGTGCTCGACCTCTGCTATCAATAAGCAAAGGTTTGGTAGAGGTAAGAAAGGTAGGGAATTTAGGAGAGACAAGACCTTTCCTGGTCACGAAGACAAGTCAGGGAAAGGCAAGACGCATACAGATGGAATTAGAAACGGGAGATCGTCAAAGACAACAAAGAAGAGGGAATCAGCAGGGCGACAACACCCGCTAGCAAAATCTTTTATTGGTAAGTCAAGATGAGTACTTTTCACTGTGGGACCAGTAGATCGATATTTACGCTCGGATCATATGTACCGGTCTATTGCTATATTTTGGAACATGCTTTTCCTTGTTTGACCAAGGTGCCGGCAATTATTTTTGCTTCTAGGCACTAAAGTATGCCAACGATAATACATCGGCCCAGTGAGAATCCACCAGAGACCCGAGCAAATATAGTCCCATTTATCCAATTTTTTCTAGCCCTCACCTTGCCCATTGGTTGATTGCTCCCCAACCCTTGCCTGCCCCGCACGCACACCAACATATTGTCACTCGATTACGCTCACCCACACTGTTTCCCTATAATAATATGTCCTATTATGCGTCGCTGCTACTCTATGCAGTTGTTATTTCCCTCGTTTCCCCCGGGGCTAGGACCGGATCCCCGTTGGCTCTTTGGTGTTTGGATCATATTTTGTGGTTCTATCATCATTTGTCTGACACTTCTCTCACATCGAAATAGATTCGATCGACCATACAACGGCACACCTCTCAGAAAGCCTCCCATTGGCACTCTCTAATAAACTAGAGTCACTTCTCTGCCGTACAGCGGCAACAACAAGTCTTTCTGAGACTTATCTTTCCCACTCATCGAGCCTTAAAAAAACTCTATTCAGTTCTTCACCCTTGCTTTCGGGCTCTCTAGAGAAGAAGGCCCACGAGCTTAAAGATTTGACTCGCGAGGGGCTTGAGAAGCTGGAGGTGCTGTGGGAGAAGTGGAAGCAATGTGTGGGTGAGATTCAACGATTGGCTACGGACGAGGCGACCTTCGCCGAAGGGAGGGAAGCAAAGGATTGCGGAAGCGGAAAAGGAGATGGCAAGAGATCAGACATGGTAAATGATGATGAGGATTGGGGGGAACTTGAATATGCAGCACTGGTTGAAAGAATAAAATCGGTGGGTGAGGTTTGGGCAGAGAAGATGGAGGAGTGCGAGAAAGTCCGAGCCCTTCTCATCTTTTCATCACATCCTGCCCTTTGCTGGTTACAAAAATATCACGCTTTTTGACTCTTCCTAGCTAACACTACCCCGGTTTCTCCGCGTATTGTTGAAGAAAATCGCGGATGAGGAACTTAGGCAGCGGCGTCTGGCAGCCACTGTCCTTCTCTAAGATCTCTGCGAAGATCGTCATTCCCTTGAGGTAGTACACATCTGAGGGTGGGTAAAGATACGAAATTCGCAGGGCACTAATTAGTGGGGGCAGGACTGCACGCAAGGAGCACAAGGATAGTGACTGATACAAAAATTGTGTTATCGGCCCCAGCCACACACCTGTATCATAGGAGGTCGAGTTATGCGAAGCTTTCCCCCATTGTTTTAGCGATCCGGGGTTGAAGATTTTTCACAGACCATCCAGCAAAAAAGAGATGGCGAGGTTATACTGGAGGCAGATATCATACATTACCTAGGTTAAAAAAATCCCCATCATGTGGAACAACGGTCATTTGGTGGCTTTTTTTTCTTCCTTCCCCACTTCAAACGACCACTTGGGGATCGTTGATTTGTTTTTGTTTTTTCTTCTTCAATCATGTTTCCCACCGTTTTTATAATTAGACCCTCACTCCTACCGTCGCTGAGAATAAATCAATAATGCTGTAACTCGTAACAGAGTATAATACCGGTAGTAAATTGGGATGAGAGGCCACACCACCGTGCCCACAAGAAAAAAGTTGCCATGATTGGAAAAGTTATTGCGTATGTAAGTAGGTCTAGTGTATGTCCTCGTACTTGTAGTTGAAAATAAATTCTTGCAGAAAAAAAAAATTAAGGTTCGCACAGTCTTCTCTTTTCTTTTCTTTTCTCGTGCGTGAGACCACCCGCGTGTCAACCTACTTTTACTTTCCTTGACCTTTATTCGCAGGTGGGCAGACGTACTCATACCGGCACTGCAGCAAGGTGACACCACATGCCTAAAGCTATAGTATGATAAGAGGGGGCAAGAAAGGAGAGAGGAAGAAAGAAAAGAGACAGCCTCGGCACGGGCCATGGAATGCCATGCCTAACTCGAACATAACTTACGGTACTGTACACCCGAGTGCAATACGGTACAAAATAGAATACGGCATAATGGGAACACGGCAGCAGATCCCTATGTAGTCGTTTTTTTCCCCCTTCCACCTTATTTTACCCACCTATGAAACTCTATTTATTTCCCTTGACTAATTTTTTATTTTTTATTTTTTATTTTTCTTCTTCTCCTTGATAAATTTATTCTGATACCGGTTATCATTGTTGTTGCTGCTCGTACTATTATTATTATTATTAGATTCACATCCCTTCCCTTCCCCCCGGGCTCACCCAAATATTTGCCCTGTATAGTACTGTACTAGTACCGTACTAGTACTATATGATGCACCTTCCCTTAAAAACGAGAGACCAGGTGCTCGGGTGGGTGGGTGGATGGATGCAACAACCTTGTGAAACGACCCGGTGATGATGATGATGTTTCCGGTATCATGGCACTGTAACTGTAACTACAAGTAGTACTCGTGCTGTATGAAATTTGTATTATATTTACCTCGTGATAGGGAATTGATTCGGGGATGGAAAAATGCGACAAAAAGGGTGTTTTCTTTCCTTTTTTTTTTCTTTCCTTTTTTGGTGGTGCGACGGATAGATAGATTGCTCTGGCGCGTGGGATGGGATGAATGGGATGGGATGAATGGGATGGGATGAATGGGATGGGATGAATGGGATGGGATGAATGGTATGGTACGGTATGGTATGAGGATACGGTACTGGGGGTGTGTAAATTTGGTTTCGTTGCGAGTTTTAATTTTCTAGAATTTTGGTAACGGAATGGTATTATATTCTGTATTATACCCCCTTTTGAGTTCCTTCTTTTCTCGCCTTTCTATCGTATCATATAAATAATAAAACGTATGATAGCTGCGAACTGCACATACCATACTCGTGATGTCCTGACGTTTGTGAACACAGCCACTATTGCATGATGCCAAGATCCGGGCAAAAAAGCTGAATTTTGGCGTTATGCAATAGCAGTTGTGTTCGTAAACGTCAGGACGTTGCGAGTACTCTTCCCCCCCCCCCGCCTCCCTCCCATTCACCCGTTTCCTACGATTCGATTCGGTACGTAACACAAGAAGACAAGGCAAATGACCGCACATAAACTCACGCCTTCTTCCCACTTTGTTAGGAGATACGATAGTAGCGCGCGATATGATACTTGTAGCTAACGGGAAATCTTGAAGATCAGTTTCCTGGTATTGCTAGTCCGGGTAGCAGGCAGCATGCAGCATTGGTAAACAACTGTGGGCAGGGAAGGAGGGAGGGATGGAGAAGAGCACATGATCCTATTTACCCCATACACTCTAGAACACAACGTGGACTTCGTACCAGGTTCTAAATAAGTGCGGACCCCACGAGTGCTCGTAATGTCGAGCCTTCTTTACTTGTATATATATATATATAAAGGGCCGCTATTGCATACCTCCGAAATTTGACACTTTATCTTAGATTTAAGGTGGTATGCTGTAAGCAGTCCTCTTTTTAAAGCGCTTCGATATTACGAGCTCGCTGCACGAGTTCGGTAGGTGGGTAGGTATGCTGCATAAAATATTGTATCAACCGGGGTCATTTAGTGCCCTATACCGTACTGTGCAGTTACAGAGGTCAGCGAGAATACCGGTGTGATAGGGTGCAAGGCATCTAAAGTGTGTATACTATGCAGGTGCACACCCATGTAATGATTGTATTTGTAAAGGGCAAATAAAGGGTCCGAAGTACGGAAAATAAATTAATTTCGGAGGTTTAATATTCCCAACTCTGGTCCGTCCGTATTGAGCTTTTTATATATATCATATATATATATATTCTTATAATTTTCAAACCCAAAGTAATTTAGTATAACAAATTCAGTTTTGGTTAACACAAATTTGTCAAACAGTTAATCAAATCAATGGGTTTGAAATTGATCTCAGCAATGTAAACTATGAAAAATATCCAAAAAGAAACCGAACACGAACCAGAGTTGAACATTGGACCTTCAAAAAACTCATTTCCGGTCTTTAGAAGCCTTTACCCTTTATTTACAGATGCAGACATTATCATACATGAGTGCGCCTGCATACATTAGGCATGATAGGATACGCTCTTTAGACGCTTCGCACCATACCAGTGCAATTCCATTCATCCGCCCATTTTCACAATCTCTACCGAGGCTATATTCCTATCCCAGGCAAAATCAGATCTATTTGTCATCTAGACCGTGGTTTGGTGGTGTCCCTCCTTCCTCCTCCTCATCATTCAATCATAATTTACTAAATCCCCCACCGACCCAGGAAAGGAAAACAAGTAAGAGCAAAGCCCCCGTAAAAACTCATACTGTCTACTATCTCCACCTAGCCTACCTCAGCCTACTAACTTTGTAGGTTTGGTTTGACAGAATTGGGAATACCAGTCAATGAGATCCGACACAACTCAGGACAACTCGGGCTTGGCCAGCGCTAACCCTTCCTAGGGGTTCCTGAACACGGAGATTAGAGATAGATAGATAGACTAGATAGAGGATGACACAAGTTTTTACGGCACCGTACAGCCGTATGCCAAAAGTTCTGGCATCCCAGCTGGTACTTGGTGCCGTGACACAAAAGGGCTATACAAGTACTACGGTACGGTGCTGTGGCAGCTGGGGCGCTAGAACTTTTGGCAGCCGGCTGTACTGCCACTACCGGAACCACCCACCAGGTACAGCACAGTACTCGAGTACCACAACTCCCTCCCAGGAGAAACCTCAGCCATCCCATACAGTACCCATACCAGCACTGTACTAGTTCCTGTGTCATATACCAAAGCTTAAATTAGTCACTGCCACGAGCCCGACACCAAAATTACCCTTTTCTTCCCTTTCATCCCTTCTCGCTCGCTCCCTCCACGTATCGTACTGTATCGGTACGTCCTTACCGGCGATATCATACATACATGTACTCGTACATACCACGCTAGGTAGTCCACTGTACGATACCCCCGCAAGATCACAATACTACCCGCTAGCCTAGGTAAAAAAAAAAAAAAAAGTAAAAAAGTAAAAAAGAGAGTTATTTCTGTACAGCACGGTACAGCACTGCACCCGGGTACGGGCGAGTCAAGTCAAGCTCCACCACCCACAGTACCGGTACCATACTCGTGAATGATTTATAATTGTCTGCAC
>QOVD01001533.1:0-38164 GCA_003521225.1 Tuber microsphaerosporum | reverse complement strand
AAAAAAAAAAAAAAAAAAAAACAAAAGGGGCGGACGGGAAGGAGGGAGGGGGGCTGTGCTACGCCACCGATGTGATTTGTGGCTTGTGATTATTTGTCTTATGTTGCGTATGAAAGATTGGCTTGGTAACAATAGGGCTGGGCTAGTCTCTAGCGGCTGGAGGGAATGGGAAGTGCTTGTGCAGGTCGCTTAGTATGCTTGTGCGTTGTGTTTGTGTTGTGTGGGGCTTAATTTGGGGCTTGTGTGCCGTACCGTCAGTCCCTCTGCTCGGAGTGGACGGACGGACGGACGGATTGACGGATGGACTATACTGGACTGCACTGCATTGTAGGGCTAGGGAAGGACGAAGGAGTTCAGCTGTGTATCTTTTTTTGTTTATCCCTTCATTTATTTCCTTTTTTTATTTATTTCTTATTTAGGGCGGGGGTGTGTGAAAATAGAGTATTACTCTGGAAGCTTTAATGGATCGAGGGGGTTGGTCATTCGGGCCCTTGGAAATTTTTTGCTTGGTTGAAGGGTAGCCTGCGATAATGTTGTGTATTGTATGCAGGTATGATATGATACGAGTGATGAGGCATGCGCTATATACTAGTACTGTAGTAGGCTGCACTGGTCCGGAGTACTGGTCCGGAATGGACTGAATTACCTTGCAGACTGACCGGACCAGTCTGGACCGTTTAGTGTGTTTAACCTGCCTTGCTGAGAAATCTCACGTACGTTTGGTATATTGGTATGGGTTCAACCGTTCAATTCTAAATGAGGTTTGTGGGTGTGGGGCATACAACTAAGCTTATCCACTAGCAATTTATCGGTATTCGAACACTGGTGCAAGGAAGAAGGGAAAAGGAAAAAAAGAAAAGCGAGACAACCTAAACGAATATTTACGCTTCCCCCCCAAAACCCGATCTATCGTCTTACAATAACAGAGTGTCGTGCATTTTTAGGTTCGGCACTTCCCCGACTAAGGCCTTGCCTTTGCCTTCTAATTGAAGTTCCGGCAAGGGTATCTGATGGGAGAGACACACGCTAGTTAGTAATCATCTGAAAGCTTAAGTGATATAAAAAAATATGCACACATACTGGCTTGGGAAACCTTCGTCCTTGACGATTTGCCATGTCGTGCCTTGTCCGGGAAAAGGTGGCAAGCCGTCGGCCGCGAGAACCTCCGACATAGCCTTCTCGCCGCCCTTCTCGAACGCTAATGACAAACCACCTTCTTCTCCCTCCTCCTTGACGGCGACAAGTTGTTTCTCACCCTCTTGGCCGACCCGTATGCGTGGGCTGGCAGCAGAGCCCACCGCAAGCAGCCCGGCAATATCAGATTGCTTGAATGTGCTCAATTGAGGGTAATTGCGTCTCGTGTCACGTTGCCAGTAAGGATTTTGGGCGATGTCTGCCGCAGGAAGAGTCACGGGGTCGGTGTACTTGTGGGCGGGAAACGATGCGGGGCCGGGGTTACGAAATGTAGGGTTCAGCGGAACACCACTTGAACGGTTGGGATCAACAGCGAGGAACCGCCGAATAACCTCCCAGATCCCTCTCGATCCAACTGTGTATTTCTGTGGTGGCGGATAAGCGGGTTAGCGAGTGGTTGAGATGACGGGTTTGAGGTGGGGCTGAACGCACGTTGACCACCGGCTGGACAGACATGATTGTTTGGATGCGTTGATGACAGTGGAAGACGCTGGACAAATTGTCAGCGCAAAGCGGAAGCTTAGAGGTGGATAAGGTATGCCTTGCAAGGCAGCCCGATGAGGGCTAATTGAGAAGATGCGATGTGGTAGTTGAGGAAAGTGCAGATGAAGGCGCAGATGGCTCGTGCGGGAGGATATCGTGGGTTGGAAAATTGGGACCCAAAAACAGCCCCTGTATGCCAAGACAAGATTATTCAGCAGAAGCAAACTCCAGTTAAGCCCGAGCTGTGGAACCCGCCTAATTCCACCCGGCAGGCTCCGCGAATCCTGAAATTCCGAACCCTCAATCACTGGCACTAGGAGGGAAAAAAAGAGAACTACTAATGTCTTCTTCAGTAATGCCCTCATCGCCTCCGCCATGCCCGGAACCACAGATACCCTCTGCTGCAGCTTCTGACACTCGGAATTCTGAGGATTTGATAATTTACTGTTGTGTCTGTTACCTACCGGTCTCTTCTACTGAGGGTGACAGCGCGATAGACTCCGCCAGGGGTAAATCAAGTAATTACCCAGCCTTTTGGCTGACTAGTTGTGGCCACATTGTGTGTTCATCCCACGTTTTTCAGGACGGCGGTATGATTCCTAGTTCCAAGTGAGTGGCGGAAGAAGCAAAAAACTGCAAAAGAAAAGAATTACAGGCTGATTTCAATCTCCCTCAACTACCAGTTCCACCAGAAGCTGCAAGCAAAACATACAGCTGTCCTTACTGCAAAAGCGATGGGATATCGTTAGCTGGGGTGGGTGCTGGTGAGGTGAGCCATGCCTCAGGCGGGAATCCGGGGAAAAAGAGTCGGACAAGGGTTTTGGGTTTTGGGTTTTGACAACTCCGATTCATTGCGGTGCAGGTCCCCACGGATCTTCGTGATTATTTTCGCCCCGAATCGGAGCTTCTAGAGGATGTGGCTGGCGCCATTAAGGTTCTATGACTCCCGGTATGCATGCGTAATGATTGGATATATATTGATTTGAATCACAGTTCAGGACAAATAATCTTATACGAATAGCGAAACATTACAAGACCTTATCTGAAACCCTTAAAACTAAAGTTGAGGACCAGAGGAGGGTTTTGTTAAAAGTCAAGGATGAGCTGATCAGGGGAAAAGAGCTGAAGGGGTCTGTTTTAACGAGACAAGTCTTGCACAATTAACATTGAATCACTTTTATAGTCTATTTTTACTGACTAGTAAGGCGAAATGCGGTTTTGGAGCGAGAGTTGGCAAATGCTCGCCAAGAACTCGCAGCATTTCATGCACGGGTGCCGTCTGTGGGATCCAATGATCTTCTACAGGTAGTTCAATTAAACCGCTCGTCACCGCAGACGCTCTCGCACGAGTCATCGTCCCGTATACCCGCAGACGATGGGAGGCCTGAAAAAAGAAAAGCATCTGATCAAGGTGACGATGACCCGAGCATTCGGGCTAGGCACTTTAGAGACGAATTAAACAAGAGACAGAATATGCCACCACCAGTGCTACCTTCGTTTGTACAGCGGAAAGAGCAACTGTTTGGGGGTGGTGGTCAAGCCCACACAACGGATCAAAGAAGCGGGCATATTCAAAGGGATCAGACAAGTATTAGCGCTAGATCCATTGTCGGTGACACTGAAGACCCTCGGCGGCCCTGGTTTGGACCTCGAAAGGAACAAGGGTACCAAGACCTATCTTATCTTGGTTATCCGAACACATCCGGAGGTCAACAGGCTCCCTTCTTTGGAGATGAGGGCCAAAACAAAGACCAGCCACTGCCGCCAGAGCTAGTGTCTAGTAGCGGGTTTGTTCGCCCAGAGGAGCAGCAACAAATGCAGGACGGCAGGCAGTCGGCGATGGGGTATATTACCAATGCAAACAGACCATTTAAGCCCCATTTTCGTCAGCAAGACCCACCCCTGATTGATGATTCTGCGCGAAGCCAAGGGAAGGATCACTACGGATCGTCGTCGAACTGCCGATCCCCGGAACCACCATATCGGCGCGGTCTACCTCCACAAGCGCAGGACAGAGATGGTTTTGCTATGCCTATGCCAATCCGTGGAGTTAATCTCTCCCAGCATTTGTCTGAGCAACGAGGTAGTCCAGGATATCAATACGGCCCATCCAGGGGAGCAATTCCCTCTAGTGTTGCTTGTAGCGTTGACAAATTAGGAGGTGGGAATACAACCAGGAGCTTTAATGACCCGGCCTCCTCGGGGACGTTGGGCAATCAGATACGAAGGCCAGCAAGCGTCGCGGATTTCATGTACCGTGCACCATCACACAGTGGGGGCCCTTTTAGCAGAAGAGATGAAAGCGCTTCACTGATGAGCAAGTTTGGGAGATCTGGCATGGAAACACCAGGTTGGCGCTCCTCCACTGCAATCGGTAGTTCTTACGCTAGGGACATGAGTGTAGGAGTACAATTTGGAGGGAATAGTAGTGTAGGAATAGGAGCAGTAGTAGGTAGGGTGCCAGCAAGGACGGGTACGGGAGGACAGGGGGGACCAAATTCGTTTGGGGGTCAGCACCACCAGCACCACCAGCAGAGAGGAAGATTAGGTGATGCCCTAGGCGACAGCATCGGAGACAGGGATAGCGAGAGGCCCGGGCTGAGGAGAAGTGTCAGGAGAAACTGAATTTATTGATTATTATACCCGTATGATATGATATCACTCTTCACAACTTTTGCGATTAAAAACAAAAAAGTTTAGCTTAGAACCCTGTTTCTGGAAAAATAAAATAAAAAATGAGTAATTACCAAAGAAACACATTTTACCTTTTATAGTATCACCTAGCCTATATTTGCTTATCTTTCTCTGGTATTCCCCCCCTTCTTTCTTTGTAAACAAGACTAACTTGCGTTCTAGTATCATACTACAATCCAAGTAAGCTATTGAACAAAGATGACCCCCCTCTTCGCCCCAACCTTTATTGCCCTTCTCTAGAACACCCGTCAGAAAACATTACACTGCGCTGCCAAATGCTGTATACCGGTAATACAATACCCCCCGTGCTATACATCCCCAACCGCACCCTAATCCGCGGAGAAACCCTAAACTCCCGAAAAGCTTAACAGCTCGAGAAGCCCCCCCAGCACTCTTACACCATCCCTCCGCTTCTTGCAAATTGTTTAAACTTACACCTTCTTCTCCTCCCCCGATATCGACTGTAACTGCCCAGCGATACTTAGCTAAGTGGCTGTGCTGCGGGTAATTTCCCACGTCACGGCCCATAGGCGTTTATATTATTATTAGTGTGGGTATATGCTTTTTGCGGGATATCTTACTACACGTTTCATGCATGCATGCACTCATTTATTCGAGCTGACATTTTCGAGGTCCTGGAATGTGTACTACCGGTGCTACTGCTCGTTCGCCCACTCGCCCACTGACTGACTGACTGCAAAATCTGATCCGGACTGTTGGTTCGGACTGGTGAGTGCAGGATTATTATTTTTCACACTTTTATGTAACTTATTATATTATATAATATACATACATATATATATATATATATACACATATACATATATATTAGTTTTATTACCTTAGTCACTCAGGATGGATCTTTGGTAGGGGGTAGGTACCTGCACTTGTATTCCGCGCTTGCTGGTTTTCGATAGATTGGTTGATTCCGTTTGATTTGGTAGCGACTACACTTGGGCTTTGGATTACTCCGTTTTCGCCGGTGGGTTTTTGTTGATCGCTGCTGCCTAGGTTTGTGACTGGCTGGCTACCTACCCTCATCGCACCGCATCGTAGGTGCTTCGCTTGTGCGATTGGGGAGGGGTGAGTTAATGTAAAGGACGTTCTGTTGGAATGGCGGAATATCCCATGCTTGCTGTAGCGAGATGTCTTGAGCCAGCTGTTGTTGTCAGGCCTTTCCCGAGCAGGCTTGCGAGTGATTTGTTATGATTGGGTCCTTGCTGGGAGGTGGGCTCTGAAGTTATGCTCTACCTTCAATAATGTGGGCAATTTTTCTTTTTTTCTTTCGGGGGGAGGTCCACGACTACTTATGTCTTGTCCTCCATATATGATAGAGGTTCGTTCATCGCCCCCGCGGAACTGCGGGGGGGTACTGCAGATCTTCCGTCCCGTCTACCATAGTTATTTTGTTAATCACGAGAGGATAATTTATAGCCTACCTCACTGGTCTCGGATCTAATGGGCTTCTAGAATATTTTTCCTGCTGCATAATGTTGTACCTTTGCCATATATAATGCATGGATTCTTCAAGAATTGCGCATGTGACTGCTTACTGCTGAATCTCCTTTGATATCATATTTTACTCTAACTGGATCTCTAAGGGTTCTCAGCAGCTTCCGATTCTGTACTCCTCCCCGTGGGCTGGGCTATGGTGAAAGGGGTTTGGGTGATGTCGGGGCTGGCAGGTTTATGGTTGGAGTGGACGACGGATCGAGTTTAGGAAGCTTTAAAGCGTTAAACGAGATCTTGAACACCTGGGAATATGTCAAAGTAAGAGGAAGTATCCCTCTTGGGTAATTTGTGCGCTCTTGGGACCGCTCTGGGTCCCCATCCTCTAGAGGGAGCTAATCAACCAATCAACATGTTAGCATCAAGGAATCGTTCGCTCCCTCAATCTAAAGTTCGGGAGTCCCAGGTATCCTAGGATTCTCCAATCCGAGCCGTCGGCACCTCTCCCAAAGTATCGCCTTCATTCGGTAGATATAGGATGAAGATCGGTAGTCTTGACACCCCCATTACTACCACTACCCCCTCTAGTCATCCTCAATTCATCCTCCCCTTCTTCTCTCAACTCCCCACTTCCTCTTCCCTTCCTATTCTACACCCTCAGATATGCTATAATTGGAATCATCATATTAATAACGGGAAATCATGCTTTTACTGCCACGGAATTCCCAACCGGCTCCGTAGCTTCTCACGAAGTGGCGAGTGCATGTTCCATCGAACGACTATTACCTCTCGGTGTCTCAAACGCAGCCTCTCCGGCCCGTCTCGGAAATTTAGAGTTCCCCCATCGGACTATAAGAGACAGTTATTGGCTCAGACTGCGGGGCCGGCAATCCTCGGGTTCAGGTCGTGGACTGTGGCTGCGGAACGGTATATATTCATGTGACGCCTGAGGCCCCGACAAGCCGGGGTTAGGAATTAGGATACCGATAAGTGCTCGGATGTCAAGACAGAGGTTTAGTGATGGCCAGGGGGATTTAGGTCAAAGCGTTCAATACTGTGCCATTAACCCCCTGTCTCCGCCCCCGTATCCGGGCATGTCTCGGCTTGAACACCGATGTGAGATATTTCCCTTGACGACAGCCAATATCGTGCATCGTGGCATTCCTCGAGAGAAGAAGAGAGATTCTAGCTTTTCTATGGAGGTTAATAACGTAAAATAACATGGAGTAGAATCGCTGTGCTAGTGCCTAAGTTCCTGTAAAAACCCACTCCCCCCAAAGTGTGTCGACTCCGAATCTTCCCCGATCGTATTGATATCATCGACTGCTGGCGATTCAACTTGCTATTAAATCATAATTTGAGCACCGATTACTTCCCTATCGATGAAATCCTCTTCCTTTTTTTCCTACGGAAATGTGAAATTTTGCAAAAAATGTACAGATCTCAGACTCAGCAGGTAGGTACGGTAATTGACTCCACAGAAATCAACAAAGGTAAATTCACTACTACTACTACTACTACTGCTACTGCTACTGCTTGTGCCAGGGAATGCCTTCCTTCTACCGGTATAATATAATTATAGCGCTCAATACTCCTTCTCCCCTTCCGGGCCAATATTTTCCAAGTTACCATCAGCCTAATACCCCAGCGATCATAAGAACAGTTCCATGGCATGCAAGAGTTCGCCCAAGCAAAACGAGCCTCACTCAGGGACCCTAGATTTTAGTCATTCACAAGAGCAAAACATGATTGTGAATGGATAAGGCACAGATAGAAAATCAGGCCGCGAGGGGAAACCGCTGTGGAGGAAAGGCCGGGCTGAAGCCGCCGCGAGGGACTCAGAGGAAAGTGTGCAATGGAAACAAAAGAGTGTGTCCGTGATTCGAGGTATAATAAGTACCGCCTGGTAGTCAACCTGGGCAGTTAGCCTACCGTCACATATCACCGGAAGCCAATCTCCTCGAGGCCTCGATCCTAGTGACAATCCCACCAGTATACCCTAACCTGACATACCACAATGGGGTTAACTCCATCAAAACAGAAAAATCAAAAATCCCCTCACCGAGGGGGATTCCACAAAACGGCGGAAATGGCATATCTAAGATTCTGAAAGAGAGAAAGGAAGAAAGAAAGAAGGCAAGTCCGGCTTACACCAACATCACCAACAGAACCGATCGACTTTCCCTGAGAAAGTTCCATCAATACTCACTCACTCGGGAATTCGAGAACCCACACCGCTCGCACTTTACGAATCGAGTTTCCACGAAATAAACTACTGTACGACTGCTTGCTGCTGTGCCTTCAAAGAATCTTGGAATGAGTGGACTAGGAAATACCATATGCTTATCATACCTCCTGGAGAATACAACTATTTTTGCTACTGGATGTATATAGCAGAGCTATTCGGTATAATATTATGCAGTAGTAGGTTTCAAGGGGGTCTTGTAAACTGTTCCCCGACGAAGACTAATTCGTATCCTGTAGCCTTGGGGGGTGTTATACTCTCCTTCCCCACCACGAACACTTCAGAAAGCTATCGATCTCGTATGTATTGTAACTTCCCCACAACAGATCTTGAGTGCTTTTTCCGTGGTGTGCTTGATGCGGTCTTTTTACTTCTTGAATTCCGGTCTAGAACACATGCCATATACCCCTCGTTGCTTCGGGGGATGGTGTGGTATGCTAGTTTTCGAAGGCCGTGGGGGTTTGCGGTATCGGTGGGCGGACCCCTTCGGCTGGCGGTTAGGCGCTATATGAGGGGGGGAACATATAGGTCGAGTGAGCGATTGTGATTAAATGGAATTTTGGGAATTTAGCGGTGGGATGCAAATGAGATATTTGGAGGCTTGGGGATTTTAGGAGTGAGGGGATATCCGTTCTATGCTTGGGTACGCTTTACAGTTCAAGAAGTGCAAGATCATTTTGCTAGGTGATATTGTAGAATCGTTTCGGGCAGAAGCATGATATTTACCACTTGCCTCCGGTCCTACCCTCTAGGAAACCTGTATGCAAGACGGCAAAAGAAGACTAAAGAATATATGTACTAAATATACACCTCCCACCCCACCTCCAATTTTCTTGGCGGAGAGAAAAGCCAGCCTACTTCATCATGACCTCCCTCTGTACGGCATCATCATCCAACCCAATAGCCTCCATAACGTTCCTCCACCTAACACCACCCTTCTCCTTCCTTTTCAGATACTTCAAAAGCTTCTGCCTCTTATGCACCAGCAGCATCAAATTCCTCTTATTATGCTTATCCGTGGGGCCCTTCAACTCTAAATGCCTCGCCAAGTTCCTGATCTTCACAGTCAGGATAGCAACCTGAACCTCACTGCTTCCCGTATCTGGCCCAGCCCTTGGTGTCTTATTCGGCCCGGCCGGATCCGGCGCGCCCGGGTCCCGCGGGAGGGTCTTATCCGTGACATGCCTGCCGAATAAATCTATACACCTCGCCTTCTGAACCCTCATCTTATCGCTCCTGGACCCAATGCTCAGGCTCGCGATTCGCTGGACCGCAGCGACGGCATGGTTGTGCGCTTCCTTGTGCGCGCTGACGAGGACTTCTTCATTTTGGTGGTCCACGAAATCGTCGGATCCCGACTCCGTTAGATGGTTGATATACGGCTTCGTGAGGCGGTAGGAGCGCTCGAGTGCTTCGGCGAGGTCTTCGGGTGTGAGGTAGTGGTTCAGGTGTATTTTTTCCGTGTGCCCGGCGAGGGGGTCGACGTCGTTTGCATGTGCCCAATCTACGGGGGGCAGGGGTGGGGGCTGCACGTCGAAGGACTCGACGAATTTGGTGTCCGTTCCTAGGACAGGGTCGACGCGGGAGGATAGGCGCTCCTGCTTTCGCTCCTCACGCTTCTTTAGGTTCCCTATGCGGATTTTCTCGGATTTGGCCCATTTTATGAGATCATTGGGTCGTGGGTTAGCGGTTTTTTTTAGTATTATGGGGGTGGTGGAGAAGTGGAGTTTTGCTGTTAGTTTAAAGATGTAACATTAGTGGGGGTAAGAGTGGAATTGAGTGGGATGGGGGATAGGGCGGGGCATACGGGTTGGAGATATTCGGAGGGAGGAGAGGCAGGATGGTAATTTCGTAGTTGGTATGCGGGGAGGCATGGTGGCGGTGGGGAGTTGTGCTCGGAGATGGGTTTGGTGGAGGGATGGATGATCCTTTTTGGGGGGGGTGTTCGTACCGAGGACTGAGATCTGGGTTACACGCGACCATAATACCTTTGTCCAGGCTGCCCAATGCCCCAATTCTGCACATGTCCATTTCCGAAGAAAATGGCTACACAATAATTATAAGGATATCCGGGGTCTAAAGCCAATTGACCGCAATGCAGCCAGTATAACACGTAGCGACAAGGGGCGCGCGAGAGAAGTATATTGAAGCTTTGTTTGACAACACCAAATTACCGGAGGGACATTCAGGAAACCTCACACGTAATTTACATTAGTCGGAGAGTTTTACGAAGCGGAGCACTTGTATCTCAAGAGCACAGAAAAAGCCCATCCTTTTTATTTTTTTATTTAGTCAACCTATGGGCAGCCTCTGTCCTCTCTTGCCACCTCAACGCCTCAAGAGCTCGGCTTCTCAGCATTGGCATCAACACTCTCCTCCGGCGGAACAAGGACCTTCTCCTTCTCTAGCAGATCCTCGAGTTCCCCAGACTGATGCATGGAGACAAGGATATCACACCCGCCGATGAACTCCTTATTAACGTAGAGCTGAGGAATAGTTGGCCAATTTGAGTATTCCTTGATACCTACTCCAACTCTCGCCATCGGAATTAGCCCGCACCCGCCACTATCGCCGAAATCACCAAAAAGGACATAAGGAAAAAAATACCCTCCCGAATCTCATTATCCTCCAAAACATTGAAAGCCGCAAATTTCTTCGGGTCGACCCCCTGCAAGCCTAGAATCTGAATGGAAGCGCGCGAGAACCCGCACTGCGGGAATTCTGGAGTTCCCTTCATGAAGAGGACTACCGGTGCAGTCGACAAGACACCCTCGATGGTCTGGCGGGTAGATTCAGAGAGCAGCCGGAGTTGCTGTCGTTTGTAAGAGAACTTGTAGGAATTTGTGAAGGCTGGCACGAATGGGCGAGTGGCTGTCTGGGACCTGAGTTAGGGATTGTGGTTTTTTCTTTTGCCTCGCTTCCCCAGGCTCCTCTGACAGCAGGTAACTAGGATGCCTCACCTGGGAAAGTATCCGGGATTTCGACAGTAGGAACCTCATGTTGAGGGTATTAATGTGTCCGAGAGAGCGTGGGTGTTCGGATGTGATGGTTTCGTTAATTTTTTGGAGGGGGGTGTTAGGGTCGCCGCATGCACCGATAGCTTAAGGTTGGCACAAAACGTTGGATGTCTTGTGTTGTGTTGTACCGCACGGTAAATTTACTGTACCACACTGGATCATACTCGTGTGCTCGAGTACATAGCCCTTTGTCCACCTTGAGGCGTTCTTAATCATTCTTGAGTGGAGAATTCGGATTATTATTTTTCCGGCACACCAATTCCCTTGAGCTTACTGCTGTATGTATTGTACTTGGTATTACTTGCTTGCTTCTTTCGGAATATGTGTGAAAAACTGCTACAATACATGCGATACGTCAAAACTCCCCATAGAACCCAGAACTTCTGCTCTGATTCTGATGCGTGGCGTGGGCAACCACGGCCACTATCCATTGAGTGTTTTTTATGATTTCATTATATCGGCAGTTTGGTACATCGTTCGTATCCATAAGGTGTCCTCCGGCTTCCATTTTGCAAGGGGTTTGAGAGGGTCCCCGAATCTGCATTGCTGCGCCAAAATGTCCTCCCACAAGTCCTGTAAGAGGATTCGGGATCATACCATGATGCCACAATTACCACAGCGCTGAAGAACCCCTTCACATCCCCTAACCAACCAAGGATAACCAAAAATCTCCTCAGACCTCCATTCGCAAGCTGGAAAGCGACAAACCCCAAGGGTGCGGTTTAACGGAGCTATTTTCTCTAAAGATTCCGGCATGCCGATTCGGTGACTTCTCTATTGGGAAGGCTGCTCCCTTAGATGCTGTACTTATAATAGAACGGAATGGGAGCTTAGGAATTAAGGGAGGGAGAAATGACGGGGATTTCGGAGGGGGGAAACAAATGGATAGCTCAATTGCGGACTAAAACGGTTTCGCACATCACATTTTTTTCAGAATTCAGAATTCTTAGTGTCTCTGGGTGAGTGGAGGTTTGCCAGGTAGACGGTATCTTCCACACAGGCGATCCGGCCTACGCCATGGTTCACGAGCACAAGGTTCTCCATGACCTGTTCTGTGATGTTTAGTAGAGCAATGGTATCTCTCATGCGATAAACGCCCCACGTCGCACCCCTACAAAACATTTCTGAACCCAATAGATCACCTTGGCTACCCCACCTAGCCAACCCCAATCAGCCAGAAATCTATCAGGATACATTGCTCCGGGGGTTGAAGCGACAAAAAATGAAAAGAAATAGCCATCTTAAACAGCCAAAATGCTAAATACCGTGCCCGACCTTAACTCCGCAAATTCTATCATCCCCATTTTAACAAAGTTCCCGATATCCGTTTTAGAAATCAAGCGATACAAATGAAAGTAAACACGCTGTCTTGGGTATGGACAAGACAAAAGATAGGAGAGGAAAAGGGNNNTGAAAAAAACAGGAGGGTAGATGTACTCGGTATATGGTGTGGTATCACTGCCACCTTTGCTCTTCCTGGCCCTAAGATTATTATACAGTAGAAGTAGATGAGGGGTATGAGTAGATGAGAGGCGGTGGGAGTCGCGAAAAAAAGAAAAAAACCAAGCAGGGGAATGCTGAAGAGGAAATTAGAATATGTTCGAAGCAAACATTAGGTAGGTTTAAGATCCCCTGGAGCTCGAACCCTGTAGTGCGGTGCATTCCTCTCAAGTCTTCCAGTGCGAGGATTCTATAGACAATGAGTAAAGGTTTTCCAGGCAGTGTTTTGTGGGACAGAAAAATGGGTAAAACTCACGATAATCCCAGATCGAAACCCCAAACAACCATCCTTAACAGTAGGAACCATATTTTCCGGTAGCCCCATGAATTCGTCAAAGTTGATTACCCGTGGCACCCCGATTGGGCCATGCTCGTTCTCAGGCTTATCGACCCTGGTATTAATAGGAGTGTTCGGAGTGCTTGCAAACTCGTCATCGTCATCAAGCGGGTTCTCCTCAATTGTCATAGTTAACGGAGGCCGGTTATGAGAGGTTAGACGGTGGAGGTGCACTTTCATCAACCTCCCCTGATCGAAGGGCCTGTAAATAGTTTTGCGCCATCCACGTTTGCGAAAGGTACTTGGGTCCGGCTCTGATTGCTCCGGAGTTGTTGGGTAGGCCCAAGGGTCTTCACCACAAAACTTGCTGCCAGAATAAAAGTCCCGCATGGAGCCATACCGGAAGGTTTTCTTGCCAGTATCTGGTTTATCATCTTCTGCACCGGGTTCGGTTTGGGGGTCTCCTTGAGGGGTGCTCAGGTCAGAATGCGCCTCTTCCCATCGTACCAGGCGCTTGAGTGCCTTTTTCTTAGGCGGCTCTTGTTGCGGTGATCCCTGAGTAGGGAGGGGTTTAGCGATTACCCCGGGTTGCAGATTCTCGTTTCCGAGAGCAGGCTTTTCATTAACCCCATGATTTCCTAGTGCTAGGAAGGCCTTCAGCTTTTCCTGCAAAGCCGCTTTCTCTTTTTCTGACTCTTGCAGTTTGACTTGTAGTTTGGCAGCCTTCTCCGCCTGATTCTTGGTATAGCCCTTTTGATCCTGTAGCCGTTTCTCTAATGCTCTAAGTTTTCCACTATGATCGGATTCGCTAGAAGAATCATCAGTGACAAACACTCTGCTAATACTGCCTCTAGCATGTTTGATAGCAGGCCCCTTGCGAGCAGGTTTCTTCGGTTGAGAAATACTCATCACAGTCATCCTTGCATTGTGTTTCGGAGGCTCCGTTGCCGACAGAATGTTAGGAAGAGTAGAGCCATTGATAGACTTTCGAGCATCTACCCTGGGGGCAGCTTGAACCAATGTGGCAGCATTAACCCTGTTCTTCTTCAGGGGTACTGTTGTCTTCAGCTTCTCCGCGGTAGTGGTGACCTTTGGTTTTGGAGGATCCATGACTTTCCGCGCCTTCTGGCCCCTGATAGCCGTCTCTTTGATTGGCTGAGAAGGTAAACCCCCGGTGGTGATTTCTGGGAATTTCATCTGATATTTCTCAATTACCCGTTGCTTTGCTGTGAGGAAGACTCCAACTGGTGGCAGTTCCTGTGGAGTGCATCCCCTAGATATGTCACTTGGAAGGGAATCCGAGTTTGGCGTGGTGTTTGAACGATTATCCGGCAATCCAGTAGCACTCAGCGGCGACGAGTGTCTGCTGTGCGGGTCATTCTTGCGGTCGATTCGGAGGCGCATGCAAGAGGGAGCTGGTGAATGGTGAGACGGAGCTGTACTGTGACTGGGTTCTCGAGACGTCGCGTCTGTCAAATCAGAGCCTCTGCAATGCTCCATGCGGGCGCAGGATGAACTGTTATAGACTATGTTAGTGTCTTATTCTAAACAATGAGGTGTATTTAGCTTGACACATACCATATATCAGGTCTTTTACTATTGAAGATTGCTGTATAGAGACCACAGCGACGACATGATACCACGGTGTCTACCGAACTACTTCGCGTCTGAACTACTGGTAACCTGGGTGCAAGATGATCGGCTTCATTATGGCGATGTGAAAGTGACCCATTCGCACCGAAATCTGGCGGCGGGGGGCTATAATGCGGTGAAGGGACACCCGTTCTTTCAGTGGTGGGGCGTTCGACAGTCTCTTTCCCTTTGTGGGACGAGGAACTTGGCCGAGAGCGTGGAGGCTCTTCGTTGCTATGAGTGTCATATGGATAATTCCTATTAAGCCGTCCCTGTAATCTTGCATGTCGTGAGTCTTCAGCCGTTCTGCCTTGCGCTTGTTGCCCTGGACATTCAGATGGCAAGGACCGATAGCCATTGGCCGGTTGCCATGAATTGCGCTCATCGCGGTAGCCTTCGAGGGGCTCCAAAGTCGTTGGATTACCTATTAAATCTCGTTCATGTTCTTCTTGAGAATCTAGAACTTCTGGAGTAGATCGGGGCCGTTTTAATCTCCGACGAAGCGTGCTCCCATTCGCGCCCTCAGGGAAGGGGCTCTGATCAGCTAAAGGTTGTGAAAACTCTTGGGGGTTTGGTGAGTTGAGTGTCTGGCGGAGTTTGGAATGTGGAATTGAGACAACTTCATCGCGGGGGTCCTTGACCACCGGCGGTGTATGATTCCAACCTTCTCCTTGGTAGCCATTAGTAGATGCAGATCCACTGCGTGATCTATTGTCGATCACAACAGCAAGTTTTCTACTCCCACAGAATACATTTGCAGATCTTGACATGCCATCAGAGTAGTAAGTGAGCTCTGGCACATCAAACCTTCGTTCTACCCCTGCACTAAACTCGCTCGGGCAATCATGAGAGTTATACTGGAGTGTTCTTTGGCTATTGACGCTGATTGGGCGGGTGGAGCTGATGCCGTCACCCGTGCGGTGGGCGAAATTGTCCTTTCGATCCCTGGGTGTTACTGTCGCCACAAGCGAGTTCCATTGCGAAGTTATCTCACCATTCCTCAATGAATCGCTCATCCTTGCGCCATACGAATCCAGAACCCCTCCCATTGAAAGTTGAGCTTTGGAATCTCGAGAATGGTCATTCCTGTTTCGCGTAGAGCCATCTGCTTGAAGGTCGGCTGGAGAAAAGGTCATCCGGGTGCTGCCTTTAGATAAGCTAGTCGATCTGCCAGATGAAGCATCGGACGCGTTGGCAGAAAGACGAGGTATTTTGCGTGGTCTGGATCTGGTAGGCGAGACTGATTGCCGATGAGGCCCGTTACCGGGGTTAGTTAAACGAGTAGCACAGCGCTGGCATTTCCAAATCCTCAAATCAACGTTGCTATGTTGAAAGAAGGAAAATGATATTAATAGGGTAGTCGGGTTTAAACGAAATAACAAAAAGGATAGGAATATATACTCACATCACCCCTCTAGTTACCGAGATTGTTGGGTTATGGCATGACGTGTGATAATTCCCAAGACATCTGCTACAGCTAACGATTAAATCGATAGGGGGGCATTCCGGCTTTTGACACATGATGCAAATTGGCCCCTTACGGGGACCTGTGCCCGATCTATTGTTCGAGAATACAGAACGCGGGGATCTGCCACTTGATATTGACATAGCTGAGGTGGCAGAAACCGGCGAAGCATTCCCATGCCTTTGCACTGCAGAGCTCGTGTGAGGTATGCCGGGGATTTCATACGAGTTATCCCCCGGAGATACAAATTCAGATCTTATCTGATTAGAATCAAAATTGGTGTATTGGTGGTCGTGGGGTTTGGAACTGGAATACCCGAACGGAAGAGTCGGTGTTTGGTAGGCAACGGTTGTTGTGTGTTGAGTCCCAAACTCGCGTAAAGTGTCATCCTGGCTCGCGTTCGCGTTTCTGCCGCGTGTTGCCAAGAGTATTAGTGTTAAAACCTAATCATCTCTAGTAGTGAGGGGAGAGTGGTAGGAACTAACCCATTTCTAACATGATCAGCATCCGACATGCCATAGGAATATTGTAAAGTGCTATAAGGACTTGCGGCTGCATAGGAGACCAATTGGTCGTAAGTATACTTCCCCGGCGCGCCATATATCTCTTGCCCGTAGCTATTTTCATGCGCTGCCGGATACCAGATTGCCTGACCAACCGCTGGCTCAGGGACGCTACCTTCCCTCGCAACACTCTCTTCCCTATTGCCTAGCGGATGTGGGTTTCCAGACCCTTCTCTATGGCCAAAAAACCCTCTACTATTACTACTCTCATATTCGACCCCACGCTCTGGTTTTCTAGATTGATCTAGTGGAGGTCTCTTGTAGGGTGAGGCATGCTGGACCCTTCGTAGTCTTGATGATCCTCGCTGATTCTGCCGACGTCTACTCTTCTCAACCGGTCTTTGTTGTCCCCCAAACCATTCCTGATTTCGCAAGTCATCCGTCATATTGGGCCTCCTAGTGCGAGAACTGCCCCTACCTCCTTTCCTTTTTATCTTAGATGCAGGTCTCCGGTTCCGATGGGAGCCAGCATTTCGGTTTTCATAATCACCTCTACCTCGCTGGACACGTTCCAGCTACACAATCTTATTAATATAAACCTACCTCTGCCATGAAAATAAGAGCGATAATACCTCGTATCCGTCGCGATGGTCCCAGGCACGGTTTTTGTTACCAGACCACTGATACTCCTACCTTGCCAATGTCGCTTGTCAGCTTAATACTCAAAGCAAGCGCTTATGAAATGTATAACTGAGATGGGGATATCCATATTGTAGGGTTTCGTGCTCTGCATCAGGTCTTTTCAGTTCTAATTGGACCTCATCCTGCCAGCCGTTTCCATTGACTTGCCAACATCCTATCCTGCTAGGCCCAACAGCAGATCACATCCTACTTCCTACGTGCTCATCTAACCCACCTACTGCCCATTTCCATCGAATTCCAGTTTATGCCAACGTGTGAAAACCATATCTTATCCAACCGCCACGAAGCATCAAATACTATCAAGTACGAATCCCAAATATCACCCCTCTGTACACCACTGCCATTGGCTCCAACTGATATTTCTACCTTCTCTACTCTCCCTTGAAATTTAAACACAAGCTCTGCAATACCTTCACATCGCAGCACCTTCTGGTCACCCCGAAGCTCCCACAGAATGGAAAAAAGTCCCATATTGTCCCTAGGCCGACCCTAACTTCCGCTCTCGACACATTCGAGAATGCGGAGCTCTAGGAAGCGGAGCAAACCTAGTTAAACATGAGACTTCTCCCACCTGTGGGAGTGGACCGGTTAGATTGAAAGGTCTAGTAACGTTATAAGCATAACAGAGACTCGTATCTGTCAATCGCAGTCCTGTAGAGGAGGCTCAAATGGAGCTCCATTTGCGGTGCGTAGTCTATTTTTCTGTATTCACCATTCCTCAATCTCATCGACCGAGAAAGAGGAGTTTGGCAATGACAGCATATACTTGATGTTTCTGTAGATGATAGCTGATGGTCAAGGTCGAGAAGATAGGTTAACACGCAAAGGCGAAACCGTAATCCAGCAGATCTGGGTGTTTGCCACGCCAAACGGGCATTTCGGAGAGTAAGACATGACCCAGGCCATTGTGGAGCCGCTGGATGAGGTGAAGCTACCCATGATAACGACATTGAGGCAGTCGGACCTTTTACCAGGTGATCATCATTTGCAGCAAGGGCTCTTGGTTTTCGGTGTCCTCTACTACTCTCGTTTCTCATACCTTTGGAGAGGAGGACATGGTCCTGTCCAGGTGACGACCCGTCACACAAAAGAGGATAGACAAGGACAAAGGCATAGACAAAAAAAAAAAAGCAAAAATAATGAAAGGTGAAGAAAGCGGGGGCAGGTAGAAGAAAAAAAATTAAATTGGAGAAACAAAGAAGCACTTGCCTTGGAGCGAAATTCTTCAGATGCCGGGTGATTTGGGCCATGCTCAGTAGACCTACTCCTACCTCTCCCTGCCATGCCCTCCCTAGTAGGACCACTGCCTCCCTTGGAAGGCAATGCAGTGGGCCCGTTGGTGCGGGTGGGTAAGTTGGCCCTGAGCACAAATTTGGTAGAAACGAGGGGGACTAAGTGGTCCTAAAAAGAATTTTTGAGTAGAAGTAGGGTTGCGAACCACTTTGATGTCAATTCCTGAAGGGAAAGACACATTTGTAAAATAGCGAGGTTATGAGGTTGGGTACGAAAGATTTGGGTCGAAATGATGCCAAAGATAGTGACTGCTGTAGTCGATACAGGTAAATCGAACAGGCGTCTAGCCCTAGGGAAAGGAACGGAAAGGGAAGGGGGCACTGGGGATGTTGGTGGATGAGGACGCGGCGAGGCAGTTACAGAGCAGAAGGGCAAAGGGAGCAGGTCCCTTAGGTGACTAAGCGAAGAAAGAGTGAGGGGGTTCTCATGTTATCCAACACTCATACTGTACCGGCAGGCGGGTGGCTGCCTCTGACCATACCCCCAGAAGAACTCCCATGATTTGGGAGGGTTGAAAGAGTGAGGGTGCACCCAAGTTCCACTCTCTGACGGCGTGGTTGGTAGGCGCTGTTCACGCACCAACTTCCAATCTACGGCTAATCACTCAAAATAAATAGGCGTTTGCCTGTTGTTGCATCCCTCAAGAGCCTTAACTACCTGCGCAGGGAATTTGACACACCCATCGTCTCTGCTCAACCACCGTTTATGTCCCGACACCTCCACTGTTGAGAATTTAGCAAGCATCATTTGGCTTTATTATAATTGCATCTTTCGGCTCAAAGGCGAGGCCCGCTGCGAACTACAGTCTTCAACGAAGTTTTTTTTTCCTCCTTTCCCCGCAATACCGCATCTACCGACCTCATTGGAGGCGCGTGCAGCCCAAGTGCCCTGAGTTCAAACAGTGACTGACCGGCAGCGTCGGCGTGTTGTCCAACATTCTCAGGGGAAATCTTTCTCGCACCCGAAAGAACACGTCTTGTCTCTTGTTCCCTTTGCTATTTAGTTTGCTCCTCCATCGATCTTTTTCTTGAGCGGACTGTGTAGTCCACTCCGACCCCCCCAGCGGCCCTTGAGCCTTTGGGAGAAGTTAGGTCTACTAGCTTACGGTAGCTCGCATTCTTTTTCTACGGATTTTGTGCTTGCATCCTCTCACTGCTGGGTACGAAGTTGATCCTAAACACGTTAGTTGGCGTTTGGGCTAAGGTTCATGGAAAGGTAAGGTCAAATATTTGCGGTTTCTAGCTCCTTATCTCGCTTGCGGGATCTGTGGTGCGTGGAAGTCCAAAAGAGAAAGAAAAAGAAAAAAAACATGCCGCGGTGTTTTTTTCTCCTGTTGAGAGGATCAAAGCTACAACGTCAGGCACTCGGTGCCCACCGAGGCGCTTGGGAGGCTCTGCAAATCAGTAGACAGAATAGCAAGGCAAACGCCCCAAGTGCCAGCAGCAGTAACGGAGCGGCTGAGAGTTTGACGCATGTTTAAACAGACAGTTGTCCTGTGCAGAATGTTGGCGATACGGGAGTTTTGGTAAGGAGTTTAACTTGTGGTGCACAAGATTGCACTGATAGCACAGCTACCATGTCCGCCTTCCCAAGGCTAAGGCGTTGCCATCGAGGCCCAAGGGTACGCAGGCGATAAAGGGCGTATAATAAATCGTACTCGAGTAGATCGCGGGGTGCAGCGGGTCCATCAGTATTAGTAAGTCTGGGATGGGGGGTGGTGGTTTACCCTCGCTGCGTTGCATGCTGGTCTGTCGTTCCACCAGTGCAGAGGGTGCAGCATCCAGGAGTTATCTCGATGCAACTCCACCACTCTAGTGACTAGCCTTCAGGCTAAGCCTCCAAGTCAGTAAGCAGGAGACTCCTTAGCGTTTCATGCACCTATTGACAGATTCTTTGCCCTGGGTCCTCGGCGCCACCAGCGATGCTACTGGTGGCTCATGGAAAGACTACTCTTCCAAGATAGTCTACAAGGGTAGGTTCGAAAAGTGGCATCCGCTCACTTGCTGAGATATGGAACGTAGATTTCTGGGCGCCGATGGTCAGCTCAGTATTGCGTCTACGAGCACACCTGAAGCAGAATTTTACACTTTGCTTGAGGATATGAAAAGACAAAGAATGGTTCCTGTGGAGATTGTCTTGGGCTTAGTACGACTGGTCGGAACGAAGCAAAGTAATTGCGGGCTGCTTGCCTAATGCTGTCGTCATATCAGCTTATAATACACGTTCATACAGTAATACTAACGTATTCTGGCCGCCAAGGTGAGGGGGAAAAAGGTATGATATGCTGTGCTCAACTACAAAGGCAGTCAACGAACCGGCATTTCTCACCTGGGATCCGCGGCTCACCACTTATCAACCTTCATCTATCATTGGGCGTCAAAGTGCCTACATATATTCCCACGAAAGCCAAATTTCTCACCGCTCGAGTGAGGGAGATTCTGCTGGTGGTGGTCATGGACCTAGGCGGGATGGAGCTTCTCAGGAAAAACCAAAAGTCTACTCAAGTACCGGATTTGGAACTAGAACTTCCCAGGATTCCAGAGAAAGCCTACATCCCTGGCTGCTTCTCACGAGATCTAGACTCGCCGGCAGCACTAGCTCTACCTAATCCGCCTTCGCCCCAGCCGGCATCTTCGTTTAGGTTAGCATCTTCTCAAACATCTGGTGAGGATGAAGGTTCCCGTATGGGCAGAAAAGGCGCAAGTGACTCCTCTATAGAGGACGAGGGCACTGGGTACTCGGAATATGTACGTGTCGAGTTCCTGTATCAAAAACTATCTGAGTAGAGGACTGACATCTCGACATCACAGCCCAGAAACGACGAGATGAATCTGAAGCATCTTAAGGGTAAGATCAACAAACTCCAGCAAATCCGCAAAGACTCTGCTAGAGAGATAAGGGTTCTGCAAAAAAGTTATGGAGATGCTATGGGGATCGCTATGAACGCGGAAACAGATCTTGAGCACATAATGAAATTATACATCTCCAAGGGCTAGTGGACAAAGCCTTAAAAAAGGTCGCAGAAGGTTGGTGTTACATGTCTGAGCGATTTCTCTCCCTCTAGATATTAACTTTGTTATCATTCAATTAGATTGGGGTCACCGCTGCAGTGTTTGTTCAGAGTAGGAACCATTCCTCCTCCTCCAGCCTTGGCGCGTCTTCCTTATTATTGGTTGTCCCGTGCCGGCGGAGATGCGGACTAAGGCGCAATATAAGTATTGGTTTTAATCAGGGATCCTCGATTAGCTTTTGATGTTTCTCTTATCCTCCTTATTCTTTCCTTCTTAGCTTTGGAGATGATTATTCGTAGATGGCCGAGCAAAAACCAGAGCCTTGCGCGGGGGAGGGGGTAGTTATCCCATGTCTCAGACGGGTTGCTATGACATAGTTCGCCCTTCCGGTCCACAAGTTATTTGGTTTCAGACTGGCACACAAGAATAGCCAGACCCAATCGGTAGGTTATTGGTTGGTTCGAGAAGCTTTGGAAGGATTAACCTAGGTAGATTTGATTCTTGGCATGGAGGCATCGCTGAACGTTTGAAGGAGAGATTTGTGAACTTTTTCTGATTTTTACAGCCCCTACTGGTAGGTAAAAGTGTTCGCGAAAATGTGACATCTGACTAAGCAAATTCCCGAACACTTTTCCGTAGGGACTAGGTATATTTTGGTGCTAACGACTGTTGAATCAATGTCAATATATCTTGCGCTTCTTGGGGCCAGAGGGAAGCGGGGATTAATTATTATTATTCCATTCTTTGAGCCTATCTCCGCCGTGGTTATGCTATCAAGGAAAACCTCCAATTATTATTGCCACCAATCATACTGCACAGTGCACTCCCTCCCGCTGCTTCAACACCAGCCAATCAATTCCCCTAACTGCCACCACTATCCCCACCGACTAACAACCGCAAAAATTTACCCCTGATCTACCAACCCAACAAATCCCCAATCACCTCCGAAAACCCCGGGCTTGACCAACCCCGTCCTCTATTCTATCACTCTTACCCTAATGCCCCGGGCATGGGTAAAGGTCCCCCGAAAGCCCCACATGGGCATACCAAGCCCCGGCCAACCCGCCGTAGGCCGCAGCAATAATATCCGCATCGTCATCCAGATTAGCCGGCGGGGCTACCCCGCCCTCGAACCCCGCGGTGGTAAAGGAAGCCCACAGCGCCTCGAGTGTATGTAGCGCATGCCAGGGCGAGGGGACCCCCTCGTGGGACTTAGACTATTGACAAACACCCCGCTGGCAAGGGTTTTCCTTAACTTGCCGTTCGCGTATGAAAACCCCTTGACAATCCGGAGGGCCGGAGCAAGTGTGCTCTACTCCTCTCCCGACCCTGCCCTTCAGTCCATTGTAATATTCCACGTATGATACGGGGAGAGTTGCGTGGGCACGCTACCCTCTCGCACGCGGGGCGCATCGCAGCGTTCTTGTCGCGGAAGTATGCGAGGCTAATGGGTAAGATGCGCATCATAGAGCCAGCCTTTATTTATTCTCCCATCGCGAAGTTCCGCGCGATGACGCCTGGCGCTTTCTTCGCCTGCGGTTCCTAGATGGATGCCGATGTCGAAGCGGTATCATACCGCGGAGAGGCAGCCCATTTCGAAACCACGAGACTTATCGCCCCGCCTGCTACTCCTCCGGCGGGAGTGGAGAGGTGGGGGTGAGAGGGGGGGATCCTGGTTAGGCTTTCTGCTAGGCAGAGCGCTATCCTTCGTGCCATCTGTCTGTCCAGATTTAGGTTCTGGTTTGGTCGCAGTGTGTCGATGTGTGCCAATGTCTAGCGCACTTGGAATTCTACTAGCGCGCCGAGGGGTCGCACATTGCTATGAAGAGGGATGCACGGATCATGGTGGCGGGGGTGGAGGAAGAGGGGAGGGTTTGGAATTCCGTGGTGTTGGTGTTTTGTGGTTGGGGTGAGTGGTTTTCACGGTGGGTATGTAGATTAGTGGAGGGGAGGGGGAGGGTTTCTTTTTATCTCTGTATGGTAGATGCGGCATGGCACTTGCATGAGCAGTAGATACTTACCTCTTAGCGGGGAAAATTATCCCTCTTTGCTTAAGCATTTGCGAGCTTCATGGCTAACTGAACACCCTAGCTTTGCAGGAAACTATGATGCCTATCCTTGATATTACGGTATCTCAGCCCTTCAACTGTTTTGCCCAAAATCGCTACCGCGATGCAACGATGCTTGGGGATTTGAAGCTTAAATCAACGGCCGCACAAAACGAAGCTTGGTAATGGCTAAGCTTCATCATACTAAACGACACTTGAGTTATCATTTAACAAGAAGAGGTTGGTTAATAACTAGCATGAATATCAATCAATCCATCAATCAACCACTCAAGGTATCAATCATACCCTCAAACAAATACTTGTGTTTTGTGAAAGAAAAAGAAAAACCCATGCGCACCCTGTGTAGCCAACACCAAAGAGGTAATATGATAGGACAAAGTAATAATAGAGAATCGCCGGATGGTAAAATAAAGGAAAGGAGAAAAAGAGAAGGAAAAAAAGGGAATAGAACAACCGCCTAAGCACAACATGATTAACGAAAACGCCAGGAAGAAACAGATAAGAGTAAGCGGCTGAAGACCATCGCATCGCAGACATAGCAGTAGCAAATAATATAGGATTAAAGGGGTTTGGAAAAGGTAAGGGGAAAAAGAAAAAATAATACAAGTAGCATCCCTAGCAACCGAACGAAAAGGAAAAATTTATAATACAAGAAACTTTAGTGAAGTAAGAAACCCCAAAACGGGTACGGTCTGTTCCAACGTCCCAAGACTCTGGCATTGCGAGTACCCATACAGAAGATAGGCACCACAAAATCTAGGCTGGTCAAACCGCAAAGACTTACGATTCTGGCGGCTCGGGGGTCTTGCGACGCCGGAATAGACCGTAAAAGAGGGTTTATCAGGATATTAAGACTGAGAATAAGCTGTGGAAAAAAAGAAAAAGAAAAGGGAAAAAGGGCTATTTCTTCCGAGCAGCCCTGGTGCTTTTCTTTGGAGAGTTTTCGGCAACCGCCTCCTTAATACTACTCAGGGGCAGTTCCATAACCTTCTTGCCCTTTTTTTTAGGTGTGCTTGGTGCCTCTGGAACAGCTGTCTTTGCAGACCGAGTTTTGCGTCTAGATCCACCCCCAGCCGTATCTGTTTCGCTCGCCGACAACTCGGCTGAAGCGGACCGACCCCGATTGACGATGACGGTCCGATTCCGGAGCGCCCGGACCTCCGGTTCCTCTGAGTTGTCTCTGTTGGGTGCTGCTGGTTGGGTGGAGTGGCCTCGCTTGATCCGTTTGGGAGCCCTGCCAGTGTCACTTTCGCCGGCGGAAGGTTCGACGGATACCGATCGACAGCGGCTCACTACGACATTTCGATTCCGAAGTGCTCTCACCTCGGGCTCTTCGGAATTCTCCCTGCTGAACACCTCTGGCTCTCTAGCCCGCTTGGGAGAGGTGACAATCAGGGGGGGGGGTTGGACGACTTTTCCATCTCTCAACTCTATTCCTTGAGGAATGCTGGCTTCTTCAGGTGCAAGCATTGGAACAACGCTTCCGTCTCCTTGCTTGACTTTCCCCTCGCGTTTTTCTCTAGCGCTTGCCACTTCTACTGCAGCCACGGTCTCTACGGCCTTCAGATCCGATTCTAGTTGTTCACCTAGCTTGAAAGGTTTGGCTGGAGTTGTAGTAGTTGATTTTGCCTTGGATTTTCGGCGTTTAACGGCTGGTTGGTCCATGCCGGAATCAGTCCCCTCTTCCGCGTCTTGTTCAAGCTCCTGTGGTGATGGAATATAGAGCGGGTCAACCCCAGACTTGCGCCTTCTCTTCGAGCGATGCTTTCTGATTCGCTTCTTGGCAGGTGCGGGAGCTTCACCTGCATCCTTGTTCTGAATATCATTGACGACTGACCCTAACCCCTGCTGCACTAGACTGTCGCTAGAGAGTGGGGAGCCAGGAGGCCGGTAATCCAGTTTTGCATCGGCCCTCTGGCGTTTGGCCGGGGTTACCCCTGATTGTGGAGGGGGTGTGGCCGTATTTTCCGAGACCGGCGTGATTTGCCGTGTGTGATCAACAACAACCTCAATTCCAGACATTTGATTCTGCTGTTTCTCCTCCGGTTCCTGGGCGGAATTTGCATCGTCGTTGTATTGGTGCCCTAAACCGACCAACGCAACCGGCTCCTCCGAGATGTTGTCCGGAATATCGACCTCCGAGTCAATCGCATCCTCAACATCTGCCTGTACACCGGCTTCAAGTTCCTCCGTCTGGCACTCTTCGGTTTCAACCTGGCCGGCGAGATCTATCCCCAATGTAGCTGACTTCACACCTTCATGCAAATTAGCCTCCTCTGTTTGTTCCACGACTTCCCCCCCCTCTTCTATTGGCCCTGGCCCACTCTCCTCGGCTGATTCCTCCGCTGACTGGTCCTCCCAACCCGAATCTTCTGAGTCTAATTCAGCTTCGACTACAACCTCCACTCCCTTCTCTTCCACCTCTACCTCATCCAAATCTTCTGCCAGTTCGACCCCCTCATTTGACTCTATAGGCTCTTCTGACTGCAAGGGCTCCCCACCAGATTCGCTAGAGCCCCCTTCAAGTGCAATGCGAACACCCCCTTCAAGTGCATCTGTGTCGCCATCCCATTCTACTGTCTCGACTGTAGCTTCGCGTGCAAACTCCCTCACTATCGAGCTTCGATCATAGACAGAATCGGGTAACATCGGGTAGAGGGTAGAACGGTCATCTCCAGATTCCTCATCTTCGCCATCCTCTATGATGACTAAATCCGAAGCCTCAGGTAACTCGTCCAACTCTTCCGTCACCTCAGACCCCCTTACTTCGCCACCCGACCGTGCACCCTCTACTGCGTCAAGTGGCTCCTCCCGCTCTCTAGGTTCTTCGTCTACAGCCATTGGTGACGGATTTCGGTCGTCAGATGTGGGGGTAGGCTCCTGCTGCATCTCTAGATCGGGATCTACAGGGACTTCCGGCTCGTCTTTAATAGCATTGCCTCCTGCTGCAGTCGCACCCCGCTGTCCCGGATTTCCCTCTACCGGATCCCCCGCCCTCCCAGATGAAATTCCCTGAATTGTAAATTGTTTTTCACCAAAACCTAACCCGCTGTCCCGGATAGTTCGCTGTCCCGGACGGATTCCTTGGATTTTGTTTGGATCTTGGCCATCCGGGACAGCAAGGTACGATTGTATACACTCTTCGGCTCCGGGGGATTTCACAGAGAGTGTACTATCTGCCGCAAGGACTAGGTTTTTCGGGATGTCTTTGTTGCCCAAGAAGCGAATAGAGGTTGGTGTTTGTGCAGGTCCCTGATTATGATGGAACTTAGGGAACGGATCAACATTTTCTTTTGCCGGAGAAAACGCTGTCTCCCCCGGACTACCAGTCATCCTCTTCCGCTGGCTATCCAGCTCAAGGCCAACCTGCCCTTCCTCTTCAACCAGGGCCTCTGCACCGCCCTTCAGTTGTTCATCGTTACAGGTCTCCTTTTCTGCTGACGGTTCGATCACCTCCTCAGACCCTATACTCTCTGAGCTGTCACGGCCTTTGTCGTGACTATCTTCCGGAGCACCCTTAGGATCTCCATCAACCTCCCTGGTAGTCTCTTCGGTAACCTCATCATCGTTAACAGTTTCGTATTCAAGTTCGTCCTCGGGAGAAGGCATGCCGTTTAGTTCGTCATACGAAAGATCCCTTGTACCCTCTCCTTCATGGCCAACAGTGAAGAATTGACCCCATTGATCAATAAAGCCGATCGCCTGGGCGTCAGTATTCGCGTAAATGTATCCCTGCTCGTCGATTATCCCAATATGTCTCTTGTTCTTATTGTAGACATCTTCTCCTTCAACCGTGATTCCTAAGTCGACAGGCTCTTGGGCTTCCTCCGATTGCAAAAAAGGTTCAGAATCCTCGGGGTCGCCATCAGCGCTATGATCAATGACAATAATACTATTGGAGGAGCTAGGCGGTCTCTCAGGATCACTCATTTCAGCCACTTGGAGCTCATCTCCAGACTGAACATTATTTTCAGGGACCGGGGAAGCAGGTACGGATGAACTTGCTTGTGTTTTGGTGGGTGTTGTTTGGGCTTCCGTGGGTTGGCGGGCACCAAAAAAGCTATTTCCCAGGGTGGGTTGGGCTGGACCAGGCCCCCGGAGAAGCTCAGATAAACGAGAACGATCCTCGGGCACTGGAGTTCTTTCTGGGTCAGAGGGGAGATTGTCAGGCGAGACTGGTCTCTTGTTGGTAAAGGACGTCGGCTGGCTCGGAAGCAAGACGGTTGAACCGAGGCTGCGATCAGGATCTTCATCTTTGCTGACCTTAGGAATTTTCCACCCAACAATTCTCTCAGTATCGGTATCGTCCTTTTCGGTCTCCTCCTCTTCATATTCCCCTTCAGCTTTAGCATCATATTGATCTATTTCTGCTTCGTTCAACCTCTCGGAGTCTTCGGCTGGCTCAGAGCCAAATTCGTCAACTACTTCTTCGATCTCATCATCTTCTATCGCATACGTCCTCGGCATAGTAGAAACCTCTTCCCCCTCTTCATACTCCTCCTCAGCTTCTGCATCCTCTTCAAATTCCTCTTCATAATCTGCTTCTCCCTCTTCATAATCTCTTGAATCATCTTCCTCCTCATACTCCTCATTCTCATAATACTCCTCTCCGTCAGGCTCTTGAGATGAGCCATCATCAGCTAGAGCATCTTTTCGAGTGGCCACGCGGGAAAACAAAAATGAGGACTTCCTATTCCGAGTGTCAGCAAAAAAGTTCTCATGGAGGGAAGTCATAGGGGGCATGCCGTAGAGTTTCTTGTTCCGAAATACGATTACTGTCATCACCATCGTCGGAATCCAACGATATAACATTGTCCTGAGGCTGTTGGGGAATTTTAACCTCAGGCTCCCATGTGCTATCCTCTTCGCGGTCTTTCCCTCGCTCCATATGTAAGGCCAGGCCCCGTTGCAATTGAGGAGATTGAGGCATTTTATCTGAGCTGCCGTCGATAGTAACGCCCAACGGCCAACCGGGACGGGAGAGCAACTCTTGTGATGAATCGTGAGCAGGGTGGCCATCTCGAAACGTAGAGGTTACACCGTAATGGCTTCCTTGAGTATTATGGTCAGTATAAATTGTATCGGGAATTGTATCTTCCGTAACAAAAGAAGGGCCTCCATTGGCTCCGCCGAAGCCCAACTGAACCTCCTGACTTCTATGCTTGACGGAAGAAATAAACTGTGCCTCGGCAGCTCTCTCTTCCTTTTCTTGCCTCTTTTCGATCTCTTCCTGCTCTTTCATCTTTTTCCGCTCCTCAATTCTCTCCATTTCTTCCCGCATCTCCATTTCTTCTCTCTCTAGTTCTCGCTCAAAGATCTCCGCCCTTCTGATCCTTTCATCTTCTTCCATTTGTTTCCTAATAGCTTCCTTTTCCTTCTGCCTCTTCTCTTCTAAGCGATCAGCCCTATTTCCCGCTAGCGCTTGCCTCGCTTTATCGAGACTACTACTAAAAAATCCGAGAATGCTATCGGCACGAGCCTTGTTTTCCGTCGGCGATGCCCTACGAGCGGCTGGAGATGCTCTGGAGGAGAAAGACACACTAGGCGAACCTCTAGTCGGCTCACGACGAACTGGAGTGTGTGCACGAGAAGCGATCCCGGGCGATGGCGCAGTGGGGGTATTCGCACGTGAATCATTGGCTGTAAACCGGAAAGAGGATGGTGGTGGTTTGTTATCGAAAGAGAAGTCAGGATGGTGAATTCTCCTAGTGGGCGTAGCAACGGGTTTGGCAGGCGTAAACAATCCACCTCCGATCACTGACATGGGCCTCGAAGCAGGAGGTGACATTGCCGACACAACCGAGCCGGCCCTAGAAGACGGACGACTGTAACTCCCATTAGAGGCCTTGCCGCTAGGACCGGCGGCCGATGTAGTATGGCAGAGAGTTGATGCACCGGAGCTCTTATTTTTCAACGCAGCACGCGCAGCAAAAGGGGACATAAGAGGTTTCGGTGCAAAACTTCGGACTTGTTCAGCGAGCCTAGACCTACCCGTACTACTTGTTATGCTGTGTGTATCTGATTGTTTCGCCAATGTCAGGCCGGAGGCCGAGGAAGTGCCCGCAGGTGTTTGTGAACCAGCATTTCGATTGTACTTCGCATATGGACTAACTCCATTCAGAAGGTTTTGAGGAACCGGATTGCAGAGAACTGTTGTGCGTTGGCGTTTGTTTGGGGGTGCAAGAGATGCTGCTGCGGATGCGAAAGCGTCCGAACGAGGGTGCTTTCGCGATGGAGATCCAGAGTCCATGGCGAAAGCGTTGCCTTTGTTTGTGGAACGGTGTCCCGGGAAAACAAACAGATTAACTGAGGGGGTAGCCGTAGGAAAATTATTGTTTGTGGGTTTGCAACCCAATACCAGTACAAGATGATCGAGTAGGGCGATGAGTGGCGCGAGGAGTCTGTGGGGGGCTCTTGAGGTTGACAGTAAGGTAAGTTTTAGGGGAGAGGAAGATGTGGTGGTCGGTTGAAGTGAGCGTGTGGACGAGGAGTCGAGAAACCGGTAAAGGCAGCGGGCGTCTGCTCGCGGCGTGGAAGGGTGATGTTACCGCCAAGGATTTTCCCTGATGACTAAGAAACCCCGAAACAAAGTTTGACAACAATGAAACCTCCGACTTAGACTATCCAGGATGCAATATTCGCCTCAATAGCGGTGTTCGAGGAGGAAGAAAAGGAAGCAGCCCTCTGTGACGCTACATGGTAGTCTATCTGATTGGGGTTTTTTCCTTTTTTCCTTCCCAAATAGCTTCTGCACTATCCATAGACATCTCATAGGTTAGGGCAGCCTCTAGGGTGCCCAAGGAGCCTCATGTTATATCTAATTGCTCGAATGGTACCCGTGTTACTGGATACCATTTTGGGCGTTTTATGAGATGGCCAGAACGTGCAGCTTTGTATACCGGTAGATGTTCCCGACCCAATCAGTCACATATCAGGGTGACCAATTGTGAACCTTCAAGGCTTAAGTTATCGAAATTATTGAATAATAGCTTGGTAGCTTTGAAATCTTCTGATGCTGGTACAGTGCTAGTGCTCCGGTAGTGAGTGAGTGGGTTGCCCTAATGTTGCGAGATATTAAAAAGAGTTTTTATAATAATATTATTATTATACCATTGCTCTACGAATCTCAAGTATCCTATGATGATATACAATGACTTAACTCGTTCAAAATTAGGAGGGAAGCGGAAGTCACAAAGAAAATCGATAATGTTGCATGATACAGCACCGGTACTCGCACAATACTACGGTAGTACAAGCAGGTATGGATGCCAAGCCACTCTGCAAAACTTGAGGCTATGATACAAAAAAGTGAAAACCCGCAGCGCGATTGCAGACGAAAACAGCCCCTCGTCACCCCGCGTGGACCTCCGAAATTAAGGACCCCAACAAATATCTGGCATCACCAATTTTCCCTAGCTAAAGCTCCCAAACACGAAGCCAGACAATATGGATATCAGAGTTCTCCAACCATCAGATATTCCCCATGTACAATTAGCGAACATCACGAATCTTCCAGAAAACTACTTTTGCAAGTACTACCTCTATCATGCCTTATCTTGGCCACAGCTTTCCTACGTTGCTGTTGATCTCTCCCGCTCTTCCGGCTCGTCTGGTGAGCCTCCAAAGATTGTCGGATATGTCCTTGCAAAGATGGAGGAAGAACCTGCCGACGGAGTTCAGCATGGCCATATTACCTCCCTTAGCGTGATGAGGACACATCGCCGACTAGGCCTTGCGGAAAAATTGATGCGTCAGAGCCGTACGTGGAATATCATATCCCATATGTCTGTTGCCCAGTCAGCTAATTCCACCTTATGGTGAACAGAGAAGGCCATGATTGAAGCGTTCGGCGCAAAATACGTTTCCCTGCACGTCCGTGTCTCGAACAAAGCTGCACTGCACCTCTACCGCGACACATTACAATTCGAAGTTGACAAGGTGGAGGAGAGATACTACGCCGATGGAGAGAACGCATATTCTATGAGGAAGGATTTGACCTTTTTGGAAGAAGCTGAGAGCGAGAGTGAGAACGAGGGTGAGGAGAAGGCTGAGGATGTGGGTATTGACGGAGACGTCCCTAAAGGAGGCGAGAAAAAGAAAAAGAAGAGCGGGATGAAGAAGTTCAAACTAGGAAGGGCCCTTGGAGTTGCGGATTTACAGGAGGTTGACGGGAGGGCTGCATAATTGCTTGGATAGGCATTGCCCACGGTTTCTCTTTCTTTTTGCAATTAGTGATGGCGATGGTGTTTTTCTGTATTAAAAGTGGTTGTTTTTTTCTGTTCTCTTCTTTTTCCGAAGACCGAGTACATCCAAATAAAGTGCACTGCTGTCATGGTGATATAGGAGATGGAATGTTAGATAAAGTGATGAGTTCTGTCTTAGTTAGAATAAGCTCAGACGATATTGGTAAAGTGAGCTCTGCAGTACTAGTACAAGCGCACAGTAGGATTCGGCTCTATGATAACAGTGACACTTTCCATGAAATTAAGGCGGCCATTCCTCCATTTTGACCGTCCCAGCCTCGTCAGCACTTCTGATACTCGTACTGTATGTGCCTGTATTGTGTTTTGATAGAGGCCAAGGCTTGGCCACACCCGTCCTAAAGCCCCGTCCTAAAGTGCGGTAAATTCTCTGTAATTCGCTATCTCCGGCAGGCCCCTTAGTCCCCGGGCTCAGGGATGAAAGCTTCTGAGAAGGGTTGCCGGCAGTGCTTTGGCCTGAGTCCTCCGGACGTGCCGGATCTCATTAACTGATACAAGGTCTGGATCTTGTCAAACTAAACCTCTGGTGGGCTGGTATGGTGATCTCCGCTGATAATCTGACGGCGGACTTTTCAAGAGCTTTACTCGTACAGTATCATACCGGCACAATATGGCACGGGTGTGATACGAGGGTAGGAAGCTATTAACCGGAACCGACAGATATGATATATATTTGGCTGGTTAACCTCAAATAACTCTTTCATACGGGGTACCCCTCAAGAAATACCTGAACATTTATGTCTGAATTTAGTATGGGCGCTCGGGTGTGTATAGCCAGTCTGCCATACAAATTCATGATCCTTGTGTTCAAGTACCGTACTATGAGGGGCACTTGTAGCTTCTTGCCGGACATGTACCCTACCTTCCGGTCCCACATAACCTTGGCACATCAAGCTCCTCTCTAAATTCCCGAGTTGTGGTCTTCTCCCTCAAAACTCCCAACCAACTCTTCAAGAACTCCAGAATAAATAAAACCCTTAACCAACCTCCAACCGCCAATCATGACTGATATCGCTTCAATTCTCCAAGGCGGGTACCATCATCCGCTCACCCGCAAGTGGCAGGCAAAAGCACAATTAACTAAAGTGAGAATTCTCGATTTGAACAGCAATTCGCTATTTCTTAGCCCTTAGTTCTATGAGGGCTGATACAGTTTATGCTGATATCCCTCTCATAATATAGTCGATGCTTGTTTATCCTATCTTCATCACCGATAACGAGGACGAAGAAACACCAATTTCGGGCTTTCCTGGCCAAAAGCGGTATCTACCCTTCTTACCTCATTGCTCTAGCGTCACTAATCTTATGAAAAAATTTCAGCCGTGGAATAAATAAACTTGTTCCATTTCTTACTCCACTTATTGCCAAAGGGCTTGCCTCAGTCATCTTGTTTGGGGTTCCTCTTGCTACTGGTGCCAAAGATCCCTCAGGATCTAAAGCGTCCGATCCCAACGGCCCTGTTATCCTTGCTATTAGGGTTCTTAAAAATGCTTTCCCAGGGTTGTTCGTTATGACAGATGTTTGTTTGTGCGAGTACACCTCCCACGGCCATTGCGGTATCTTGAACGAGGACGGAACCCTAAATCAGCAAGCATCAGTCAAACGGATCTCGGCAGTTGCGGTCGATTATGCCCTTGCTGGTGCAGATTGTGTTGCTCCTAGTGATATGAACGATGGCCGCATCAAGGCTATAAAGGAGGGATTGATTGCAGCCGGGGTTTCCCACAGGATCATGGTCATGAGCTACGCTGCCAAGTTTTCCGGATCTCTCTATGGTCCTTTCCGTGAGGGTAAGTGTAGCCATTACGTGCTATTCTACTCTCTGTGCTGTAACGTTTTTGATATCTTTAGCTGCTGGATCTGCTCCGTCCTTTGGCGATCGCAGGTGTTACCAACTCCCTCATACTGGCCGTGGCCTTGCCCGTCGTGCAATTATCCGTGACCTCGCGGAAGGTGCAGACTCCATTATGGTGAAGCCCGCAAACGCTTATCTCGACATTATTGCGGATGCAGCTGAGCTAGCTAAGAACGTTCCCATCTCCGCCTATCAGGTTAGCGGCGAATTCGCCATGATACACGCCGGTGCCACTCAGGGTGTTTTCGACCTCAAGGCTATGGCTTTGGAAAGCTTAGACGGAATCTTGAGGGCTGGTGCTACCATTATCCTTACCTACTTTACTGAGGCTATCTTGAACGAGGGGTGGTTGGATCAGTAGATTGGTTTATTTGGTCGGGATAAATCCAATTTCTTTTTGTATTCGCTTTAGGAATGTTTAACAGATGTTCAAGGAGCATCGGTGCTATCCCCTTTTCTATTTATGATATCTGGCAGAAATTCTCTGCAATGTATTTCTATACTAAACCTTTTACATCGAACTGGCAAATATGAATCATGACACGTCACTCGGTAATGTATCTTGCTAGCCGGTAGAGCATGGATGGATCAATTTACATTCCGGCACCCAGAGGCGGAGCCATGGTCAACTGAGCTTGTATCGCGCTTCTAATGCTTAATACTTGGTGGCCCATCTTAACCCATCTTAGCCCACTACCTCCAGTAAATGCAGTACTCCCCACCCTTTTTTCCTCAACTCCATCAAAAGATTTACAGCAAGCCAGATCACGGTTAGGAGGAGCAAGCACCGAAAACCTTTCGAGCAAATCGTACCAAATATGGGGGTGGATGAAAGATTTATCATCCCTGAGAATCAAAATTTAGAATAAACAGAATGTCCTCGTGCTGCTCTCATAGCTTAGCTACAAACGTGTACTACAAAATATTTGGAGCTGGGATCCTTGACGGGCTAGATATGGTAAGCAAAAAAAGAAAAGGTTGCAGAGTATGCCCGGGGGGGCAGCCTTTTTGTTGCCTTCGCATTAAACGCTTCTCTAGCTTATGTTTGTGGGGTGTGGATTAGGTAGGCTGGTATAATTTATGATATATGCTAATCTCGGACAGTGGATTGTGAAGCTATGTATGTATGGTGGTAAGGATTAATTGGGGGCATTGTATTGTCATTTGGTGGTGGGAGTCTGAGGAAGTACCGGTACTGCACCCAGCCTCCTCCTCAGATCCACCTTTTAGGACACGTTTGGACCAAGGTTTCCTTCTGGCAATTCCCGTCTTAAGTAGATCTGTGCTCAGTTGAGGTCCCTCTTCCCGAACTTGACCCACGGCAGAGCCTCTGCAGCTCTTGATTATTCCATTTTACTACAGTACATGATAATTGCTGCCCATTGGTATGGCGTGGTGTACAGTATTTGTCGCTCTTGTAGTCGCTGTCGCCGCTATCGGGTTGGGGCGCTAAACACGTGCCCCTCCCAATGCCGGCAGTGTTCCTCTTACGAGTTTGCCCCCTCCCCTACAACGAAGTTATTATACTATACCTTCTACTTGCCATTTTCCCCTTCCCCCTTCTCTCGTCTCTTCTTCTTCTGATAACACCTTTCTCCACTATGCCTGACTCTTCAGCTAGCTTCTTTGTTGCCCTCCTCCCTTACTTACAGCTTCTGTTATATGTACCGCTTTTGAATCTCGACAGGAAACCTAAAGGGGGCGAATCACGAATCACGCTACGGATACCTACAATACCGGTATAGCCTTTACCTGCAAGGTCCCAGTGACCCGGTTGTTATGTAGGTCAAACCTTTTATTCTTAATTTCTGGGAGATGCTGCTAGCCGCTATCTTCTGTATAGCCGATGTTTATCCCTGGAAGCCAGGTTCCTATTATCGTCCGTTAAAGAGTTCAAGGTGATCTTGTCACTCGCTAAAATTTCCGCACACCATACCGCCACCCACCTCGAGCAAATGCCTGGTATCTCTCTATGAAGACAGCCTTGTGAAGTTAATTCGGGTGGGCCGCCGGCTGCCGTTACCTTGAGACATTTTCCATACTTACCCTTCCCATGGTTGGGGGCTGAATGGGTTTTAAATATGGCTGGGTGACAAAACGGGCGGCCTCAAGGGCAATTACCTTATTTATCTATTCTTAGGTTACGGTTTCTGCCCCCTCGGAGCGAGTGCTTATTTACCCAAAATATGCCAAATGCCAATATATACTAACGGAAATGGGCGTCTAGTATTATTCTTTGATAAAGGTTTACGTCGATGCTATTCCAGCATTAGCATTATCTGATTAGAGTGGGGAAATATTATCTCTATGATAGCGAGCCACTCACAGCATATTAGGTTAATTTGAGCAAGCTAGGTAGGTTATTTCAACTAGTTCTAGAACTGGCCACAGCTAACTGGAACTAAGGACCCTAGATCTCTGACACCGAGTGCATCATTATGAAGCACTCGTTACAAGGCAACAGCTTTGGGAAACATATAGATATTCTCTACTCCTCGCGGAAAGCCCCTAGATCTTTACCAGCACGCCGGCATTAAGAAGCACTAAGGCTAGATGCGAGGCATGATATGTTACTTGAGTATTTCGGCACGCCTTGTCCAGGCGTGTGGAGATCAGCAATTTTTTTTCTATATATAGCGCGCATCATCGGTGACAAAAAGCGCAACGCCCCAATCGAAAGTTCATCTGAATCTATCGAAAATCTAGATCTCTAGCGTGCGCGGCGGCGAAATCTATGGGTTCTAGACTACACGTCCCACGTGACTGGCTGTCGTCGATCTGTGCCAAGAGTCGGCGTTGGTGCGGCTGCCACGTCGATGCCAGCGGTTGGGCAAGTACTCTTTCAGTCGGTAGGACGGAAGAGGTAGATGTATAATATGGCATTCGCGTGTTACGATATGCTATTCGCGGTGAGGTGAGTTATGATTGTTGTTCGTATAAGAGAAGTGGGGAGGCGGCGGCGGCGGGTTGGGTACGACGAACTATATTCTCTTTGGGGGCCGGCGGAAATTGAGGCCAAAGAAATTGTTTATTCGTTCGCCTCCTTCTACAGTAACTGAATTTTTAGGAAACAAGGAGGAAAACGAGGCTGTAGATCTCATCTAGACGAAATCGATGTGGTTGGCAATATATACCTCATTTTTCAAATTAACCCTTTTTGATCCTCGCCTCGCCTTCTTGGATCTAACTGGTCGCACGGTTTTCAGCGACGGGTTTGTTTGTTTCATCGCTCTGGCTGCTGCAACCTTGTTACGAATCCTTTTAACTAAACTAATTCTGATTTACAACTATATCGCTCGATTAACTGATCATGTTCTGATGCAGTACGATGCTATACCCTGCGTCCCTCACCATATCTGTACCCGGCTTGTGTGATTATCATACTTGCCGGTTTCAGCTCCGGCACAGTACCAGTGGATCACGGCTTTTCGATGGATTGATGGATGGGGCAGGGTTTCTTTCTTTCTTTCTTTCTTTCTTTCAATTGCGCACTCTACATGCAGGCGTGATTGCGTGCTTTTAATCTGCTCGTGCTTATGCTGTACTGTAAGATGGGCCGGCGATGTCTGTCTATCTATCTATCTATCTATCTATCGACCGTAATGCAAGGGATTAATTAAATACCGGTATTATGATCAACACGATTTTCCGCGCCGTTTTGAGTTGATAGTGTGTATTGTGCTGATAAGTTAAGTTTAGCTCTGAAGCTTTTTCGGTAAGTGACTCGTCTCGTCTCAACGATGCAGCAGCCGTTGTTCAATGTGCTGGTATTGTGCCCTGCCTAGCCGCAAACGGACTTTCGTCTTTGATTTTGCGGCCAATGGATACGCGGGCCTAACACGACGGAGAGTAGGATTGATAAGGGTTCAAACATCAACTGGAATTCGATTTACTCTACCAATACTCTACTGAAGAGCGTAAAGTAAGTGGAAGGAAAACTAAATAAAATAAAATAAAATAAGAGACCGCCATGATATTATTATAGATGTATTTACGAAACGTCCTGAAGAGCGCCATGAAATGCCATAAAGCCAAAAACGAGGATAAAGAGAATAAAATAACAAAAACAAGGACTCGAGAATGGTCGGAAGAAACGACCAAAAGCAAAGAATCATCTCTTCTATAATGAAATCGAAAAAAGGGCCGAATAGAACAGGCACAAGTTAAACGCCCCGAAAGCAAGAAAGAAAGAAAGAAAGAAAAATGTTTTCGGAATATTATGCAGATGGATGAATAAGAGGAAAGTTGAGGTCAATTCGGAATGATATACAGCCCCCAGATAACGCCATTAAGTTTGATGCCCACCCCGCCCGCCGGCCGCCTGTTCAGTTTCGTTTCGTTGATTGTTCGTTGGGTGAGAGGAGTGGTAAGTCATTCCTGCGTTTTCTTGTGGTGACGATCCGAATTCGTTCCGTGCCAATTATGAGTATTCTTCGCTTACCATGCGCGTCCATCTAGCAAGTATGTATATCCAACCCCCACCCCCGGCGCAAAAAAAAAACCCCAGTCCCAAA
>QOVD01001532.1:0-46355 GCA_003521225.1 Tuber microsphaerosporum | reverse complement strand
CTCCGTCCCCCCCCCCTTTTTTGACAGCCCAGCAAACAAAACTTTCCTGTTCCTGCTGTGTTACAGACGCTTGTTTTCTGCAATCTAATCATCTCCAAACAAACTAGGCTGCCTTCTCCCTTAACTACCAACCTTATCAGTTTTTTGCATCTCAATCACCCCCCCAGCTAAAGATGCCAGCGAGAGAAGGGACTGTTTTGGTTACTGGGTGAGTCGGCCAATCATGTGTTTGTTTTTTTACCGACTGAATTGAAATCTGACCGAAATTTCTCACGACAATGATAGCGGGACCGGTTACATTGGGTCTTTTACCGCTTTAGAGCTTCTGGTTGCTGGTTACGAAGTCATTGTTATTGACAACCTTTACAACTCTTCAGAGGAGTCTCTCAACCGTATCGAGCTCATCTGCGGTAAACGCCCCATATTCTACAAGGCGGACGTAACCGACCAAGAAGCCCTCGACAAAATATTCAAAGACCACCCGGATATCGACTCTGTTATTCACTTTGCCGCCTTGAAGGTTTGTGACCCTCTTGCACGCGTGGCCTGTTCAAGATCATACATCCGCGACGACTCTACTCCATAATCGTTCACGATTCTGGGTGTGCGGCTGACAGGTAGAATCGCTAGTCTGTTGGAGAGTCTACCGAGATTCCTGTTGAATACTACCGTGTCAATGTCGGAGGAACTATCTCTCTCCTCCGCTCCATGGAAGCGAATGGCGTGAAGAACATTGTGTTTTCATCTTCGGCCACCGTTTATGGTGACGCCACGAGATATCCAAACATGATCCCCATCCCAGAGACTTGCCCCATCGGTCCTACTAACCCTTACGGAAGAACTAAGATGATGATTGAGATGGGTATGCTTATGTCCGCCGTAAACTGGCTCCGCAGCTCCCTTGCTGGGTTTTAGCGCATTGGTACTAATCAGCCCCGTAGTCATCGAGGACCATGTCGAGTCGCACCCCGGCTGGAATGCCGCGCTTCTTAGATACTTTAACCCTGCTGGCGCTCATCCGTCGGGAATCATGGGGGAGGATCCTCAGGGCGTTCCTTACAACCTTCTACCTCTATTGGGGCAGGTTGCTGTTGGGCGCCGGGAGAAGCTTAAGGTCTTCGGAACAGGTGAGTCAATTCAGATCGGGCCGCTCCTGACGCAGATAGCTTACCCGACTAGATTATGCCTCCCACGATGGCACTGCGATTCGCGACTACATCCACGTCGTTGACCTTGCCAAGGGTCACATTGCAGCTCTAAACAAACTTCGAAAAGACAAGCCTGGATGCCGGGCATGGAACCTTGGTACCGGAAAAGGTTCTACAGTCTTCGACATGATCAAGGCCTTCTCGAAGGCTGTCGGAAGAGACCTCCCTTATGAGGTTGTCCCTCGAAGAAAGGGAGATGTTCTAGATCTTACGGCAGTCCCAACTAGAGCTAACGAGGAGCTTGGATGGAAGGCTGAAATGACGCTTGAGCAAGCTTGCGAAGATCTGTGGAAATGGTACTTACTTTTCGGATTTGACCCCGCTTGTTAATAGTGTTAACATATCTAATAGGGTGTTCAATAATCCACAAGGGTATCGACAAATGCCTCCACAGATACTACTGGACGCACTAGCGGAAACAAGAAAGAAATTGCCGGCGTAGATGAACACAACTAGATTATCGATCCGTTTCGAGTTTTTTAGATGGGGGTTTTTTTTACGATAGTTCTCTAGTATATTCGGCAAGGAGTTGAACCAGTAGTCTGTAAACTAGGGTCTCTTGCTTTAGAGTCTTCTTTCTCGCATTGGCGGAGCGTATTGGGTTCATTGAGTACGCTTTTATTCCTACGTTGTGGTTGCGAGTGAAGTTGAGTAGATAGAATTTCATTGCTTTTGGGTGGGGGGTTTCTTTTTTTTTCAGAACTTGATCAAGGGTTGTTCAAGCTGTGATGCGCTGTTCCGTTTACTGTACTCGAGTATGTTCTGCTAGAAGCTTATGCCAATAGCCTTGTCTTTTCTTCAAATGAAGTAAAAGTCCATTGCAATATCATGTATCATACCGGCAGATGATTGTTGGTATTATAATCATCATGACTGTCCAACCAGGTTCTTAGCCCCCCTTTCACCGGTGTTCTGCATTGGCGGCGTGCCCAGAGCTAAAGCTGCCAATCGTGTCCAAGGGGAAACGAGAAAGAACCACCCATCACTCGGAAAATACTATTGCTGACAGCTGACATGAGCAGCGATCCCAACTTGGTTTATCATGAATCTCCGGTGAAACAGCTGGGCCCCTTCAATATCTAAGCAATACGGTAGCGTACTTCCTTGGTTTTTCGTGGGGAGGATTTAGTGAATACTGGTGGGTAATTTAGTAGGTATCGTGCTCTAGAAGAATGAGACTAGGTTCCAATTGGCACTTGTAATCCTACGCTTTCTCTAGCAACGGTTACATAATTACTTTGTCACTCGAAAACCGTTGCGTCCACTGATCAGGTATGATAGTATCAACATTACTTGTGCAGTGCGCGTTGCCTCGGCATGAACCTGTGTTCTCCATTCGTGTCAATGTTGAGTTGAAAATTCCCAACACAACCAGAAGGCCGGCCGAGCTCCCTTCCAAAAAATCAGAGACGCTCCTCTCCCAAGACCACTAAACACCGACTTCGAGGCTGCTGCGAAGCACCAACACCATGACGTCCTCCAGCGAATTTATTACCACAATCTCCTCCTTTGTCGGTCCAATTGGACTCTCCGCCCTGGCTCTATTGGGTGCTTTCACTGTTATCAACGTTTCGCTCAAAATCTTCAGTTCTTTCTCAAGCTTGGTCATTCTTAGCGGGACAAATGTATGTTACTTCCAGAACTCGTGGGAGTTTAGGTAGAATACTGATTTATTTGTCATTATAGCTGCATAAATTCGGGCCGAAAGGGTCGTGGGCACTCATCACCGGCGCCTCGGATGGTATTGGGAAGGAATTCTCCTTGCAGCTCGCCGCGAAGGGATTCAATGTTGTTCTCGTCTCCCGTACCCAATCGAAACTCGCTGCCCTAGCTCAGGAAATCGAATCCAAGTACTCCGGTATCCAGACTAAGACTTTGGCCATGGACTTTGCGAAGAATGACTCGGCGGACTACGAGCGCTTGAGGGCTTTGGTGAAGGATCTGGACATCGCGATTCTGATCAACAATGTTGGGAAAAGCCATGATATCCCTGTTCCTTTCTTGGAAACGACCGAGAAGGAGATGGACGAGATCATCACCATCAACGTTAATGGTACACTCAAAGTTACCCAAATCGTTGCTCCGGGCATGGCCTCTCGAAAGAGAGGGTTGATCTTGAACATGGGCTCTTTCGGCGGTTTGCTTCCTACTCCCTTTTTGGCCACTTACTCTGGCTCGAAGGCTTTCTTGCAACATTGGTCCACCGCTCTCGGCGCTGAGCTCAAACGTGATGGCGTGCAGGTTCAATTGGTTATAGGTTACTTGATCACTTCTGCTATGAGTAAGATTCGCAAACCCAGCATGATGATTCCTACACCGAAGGCTTTTGTCAAGGCTACGCTTGGGAAGATTGGGCTTAAGGGGACTGCTGTGGGTATGGAGGGCACTATTACACCGTACTGGAGTCACGGTTTGATGCATTGGGGCGTTCAGGAGTTGCTTGGTATCTGGAATAGTCTGGTCTTGAGTAAGAACTTGGGTATGCATGCTAGTATTAGGAAGAGAGCCTTGAGGAAGAGGGAAAGAGAGGCTGCTCAGGGGAAGAAGGCCACGTAAGAAGTGAGGATGTAATGCTAAGATGATGGCCGGTAGACTATGTGACTGGATGGAGAAAAGGGCGATGGATATTATTTATGTTTGTCAGTTTCTCGGGTGGCCCAGGGGACTACCAAATCTTTATGTCACAGCTTAGTGTGAAGGTTGGGGGGGGGGGTACATCAGGCTGGGGTCTTGAAAAATGCTATGATACTTTGAGATGTGTAGATGTGAACACCGTAGGCTATACAGTTCGGAGAAAGAGTAGCCACCCGGGAAGGGGAGAATGTATTATGGACGATGGCTGGAGAAGCTCCAAGGTACCGGTAATGATAGCCACAGATACTGTGGCATTTTATTATAGTTTGTTGAGCCGCCAAACAAGGGGAGTCGAGAAAGTGGTTGCGCCAAGAGTGCCGGCAGCTTCCCCGTGCTTAGTTCTTCAACCTTGTCCTTCGATGTTGTTCAACTCCAGAAAATCCCCAAATATCCTAATTTGAGTGAGCGATTGTCTGCGCGATCAATCATAGCTTGAACGCTGTCAACTCGCGCCTAAAACACTTGTCTCCCAACTCATCACTGTGCCCTAAGGACCTCCATTAAGCTTCCTCTTTACGGACGCGATTGGCAAGGCGATTCCTTAGCAAAAGCCCTTACTCGTACCATCTTTCATCCTGCAACCCCCACAGCAACGCGACTTCTCTTTCTCTAGGCACAACCGGCGCGGGCGAAAAGAGAGAACGAACCTAGAATTAACCACAACTTAGCGAGAAAACGGGAAGCCTCATTTCCTCGTTCTTACTGGGTTTTTCCTTTTCTTTCCTTTCAACGCTACGAAACGCGTGAGGGGCAAAATTATTTGGGAAAAAAAAAATGTCAATATTCGAAACACCCCCTTCTCAGCGCCAGTACCATTCTTCAATATACACAACCCCGAATGTCGGCGGCGGCCCGTCTTCGCTGAACCCAGGATACCCCGACCTCCCCACGGAGCTGCGGTCTTCCTCGAGGAATTCGTATGCCGGCGGCTCTTCATCGGCCTACGCCACGGACAGCCGGTCATCACAAGCCTTCACTGGTGCGCCTTCTGGGTCTGAGTCTGGAATTCCACAGGCTCCAAAGCCGGTCTCCTCGACCGACAATCTGGGGCCTGTGCCACGTGCTGCTAGAACCATTAATGAGTTTCTGACGACGGAGGCGAGGTACCCGCAGCTTGATGACATAGTTTCTCGTAGAATCCCCCCCTCCTTCAGATTTGGGAATATGGGCTAATGATGGTTGGTATGAGCAGAAGGTCAATCGTCCGATTATGACATCCCACGTTCATCGGCGTGGGAGCCATTCCAGAGAACAGCTTTGCACACTATCCCGGACTCGATCTTCGAGCAGTACAATCGTGCTACAAGTCATACGATGATGGGATTGTTTGCTGAGTTGCAGCAGGCCTGGATCACAGTTGACAACCGTCTCTATCTGTGGGACTACACAACGCAGGGGTCTTTCCAAGGTTATGAAGCTCAGCCAAATAATATCACCGCTGTCAGACTGTTGTCGCCTAAGCTAGGTGAGTTTTTCACTTCCTTACCCTGGAAGGATTGCCAGGTCTTACCTTTGTGAATTAGGGGTGTTTGTCAGCGACGTCAACTATGTCCTCGTTATTGCGACAACAGTCGATATCTTCTTGCTCGGCGTACAGGCGGTTCCGAACGCGAGGGGCGGGAAGGATGTTACACTTTTTGAGACTAAGATGAGCGCCCCGACTAAGGGACTCGGCGTTAGTGTGATTGAGGGCTCCAAGAAGACAGGGCGGATATTCTTTGGTGGGAGAGGGGATAATGATATTTATGAATTCACGTACCAGGTATGGCTGTTCACAGGTCCATAGTTTGGGAGTTTATTTGCTGACCAAAGTGAAGGCGGAAGAGAAATGGTTTTACGGAAGATGTGGGAAGATTTGCCAAACAAGTGGGGGTGTTTCATCATTTGCCCCTAGAATACCATTGCCCTTCTTGAGTGGTCCAAAGGATACAGAATATATTGTCCAGATGGTTATAGATGATACTAGGAATCTACTCTACACGCTCTCTTCAAAGTCAGCTATTAGGGCGTTCCATGTCAAGGGGGAGACTGCGTTCTCATTGAGCATCACACACTCATTCCCGCACACGCTTGCCAACATCCGGGTTATGATCGGGAACACACCGTTACTGGAGCCTAAAACTCCCATTGTTTCGATCAGTCCTGTAACCTCTCAAGAGGCTCGCAGAACCCACTTGATTGCGACAACTACTACTGGCTGTAGGCTTTATATGAGCGCTGTGGCTTCGGAATACGGATTCGGAGGATCGGAATCTGCGCCGACAAGTATGCAGGTGATTCACGTTCGATTTCCCCCGTCAACGGGGCCAACTTTGACGCCTACCCGAAGGGCAAAGGTATTCGCACCTGGATACTTCTTTTGCTTCGTGGATAAACCGGAAGCTGTGGATGAGCTCTTCCTCTCGGCACCTGATTCCGGGAGAATCGCGATATTGGCGGAAGGAACCTCGAGGGCTACGCTTATTGAGACGGGAATGTCTGTGAGCCTTGACTCGAGGGTTGAGGCTGTTGAATTGATTTCAGAACCTTTTGCGGCTAGCAAAGGGCCTAATGGGTTTGGGAACGAGCCAGCGGTTCAATACGATTTACCGCCAACTGAAGTCGCTATCTTGACTAATTCTGGAGTTCACATTATCAAGAGGAGGCGGCTCATTGAGGTCTTCGATGCTGCTATTAGATATGGGATGTCCAGTTCTCCGATTGGCGTGGAGGGCGAAGCTAGGAATTTCTTTGAAAAGTACGGGCGAGCGGAGGGGTGTGCTTCTTCGTTGGCAGTCGCCTGTGGGGCAAGCACTGAAACCGTCAACCAATCACAGGCTCGGACTACAGACGTGGAAGTTTCTGAGTTCGCTCGGAAGTTTTTTATTGACTATGGTGGTAGGCCACGGGCTGAGAATGTGTACGATGCTTCGGCGTTACCTAGTCTTGACAGCGTCAAAGTTTCAGGGAGAGCAGAGGGCCTTGCACTCTATATCTCTAGGATTGTTAGATCGATCTGGAAGGCTCAAATGGTTGTGGAGGTTCCTAGTGTTGCAGGCGTTGCGAGCTATCATAGTGGTGTTCCTGTTGAAAAACTGTTATCCATCCAAGAGCAACTCGTCAAATTGTCGGCCTTCTTACAAAACAACCGCAGCTTTATTAATGGGTTATCCGGAGCCGAATCCCTGATGGGTCTGGGTAGTAGGGTTGAGGAAGTTGCTCAGCAAGCTGAACATCGGATGTTACATGCCCTTGTTACCTTAGTTGGTAACATGATCGAGGGTATATCGTTTGTGCTCTTTATGCTTGATGATAAACTTGGGGATATCATACTTAGTCTTCCAGACAACCAGAAAGAGGAGGCCAAGAAGGTTACTTATGCTGGTTTATTCACGAGTGATAGCGGGGCCGCTCTTGCGAAGGAGTTGGTTACAGCAATCGTCAACAGAAATATTGCAGCTGGGTTGAACGTGGACACTATTGCGGATGCGTTACGGCGACGATGTGGAAGTTTCTGCAGCGCCGACGATGTCGTAGTGTTTAAAGCCATTGAACAGGTTCGCAGAGCAAAAGCAGATGGAGATCCGGACAACAGGAACAGGCTTTTGAGGGAGAGTTTGCGATTGTTCGAGGAGACTGCTGCAAGCTTGACAATGGAGAACCTCCGGGATACCTTAATAGAATATCGAAGCTTGAATTACTATCCGGGATCCGTACAGCTGGCTCTTAGAGTCGCCAGGGAGAGTGACAGGGGTAATGAAGCTTTGGGATTCTTGGCTGATGGAGCAATTCCGACGGTAAGTTTTCGTCCGGTATAATGTTTGTATGTGACATGGGCTAATTGAGCTGAGAATAGGACCCTAGGGCTCACTTCCATGCAAAGCGTGAGGAATGTTACCAGTTGGTGTTTGAAGTGTTGGACGAGTTGGATTCGAAGTTTGGGCAAAGTCCGGAAATGCAAGACGGGATGCCGACTCCAGCCACCCGCCTGCGAAATGAAACCTGGCAGTTGATCTATACCTCTGATGACGAGGTCTTCCATAATACTCTTTACGATTGGCTTCACAGACGTGGACTGTCCGATAGGCTCCTCGAGATTGACTCGCCCTATGTTCTTGGATATCTCCAGCGACGAAGCTCGGAATCCCTGGACCATTACGGTCTGTTGTGGCAGTACCATGCCCGTCGCGAGAACTTCTATGGAGCTGCTGAGGTTCTCCACAAGCTTGCCCAGAGTGACTTTGATTTGCCGCTTGAGAAGAGACTGGAGTTTCTTAGTCGAGCAAAGGGTTTCTGCGGTAGTTACGGCCCAATGGGTATTAGACAGAAGATGAATGAGCTGAGCCATACCCTCCAGGAGGAATTGGATGTTGCCGTTATCCAGGATGATGTGCTTCGACGAGTTAAAGAAGATGGCCGGATCAGCTCTTCAAAGAAGGAAAAGTTGATCAAGGAGTTGGATTCGAACTTGCTTACCCTTAGTGATGTATGTTTTAATCCAATTTCTTGTTTTTGTTCAAATTACTAATTTTTATATTTTATATACAGCTTTTCAATCGCTTTGCGGATCCTTATGGGTACATGGACATTTGCCTTGCCATCTTCCAGGGTGCAGACTATCGTGGGGCTGGGGAAATCAAGAAGTGTTGGGAGCAGCTCATCAGCTCAATCCACACCGATGCAGAGGCCTCGGGCCAGGGCCATCCGTACGAGCTTGTGGCCGACAACATTCGACGATTAGGTCACAGGTTCAATAACTCTGAATACATTTTCCCTCCAAGTATACCCTCCTTTCATATCCTAGCTTCCACAATGTAGTTCTAACGAGTGGTCCCAGACGACCTCGTCCAACTCCTAGAAATCTATGCCTACGAACACCAGCGTGACGTCGGTGCCCCAACTTGGGTCGTGGACTGCCTCCTAGAAGCCGGCATCCCGGCTGAGACAATCCTGAGAATCTTAGATGAAATGTACTGGCGCGACGAGGTGCCTTTCCAGGGTACGGTGCGTCGTAGATTGGTCAGGGACGCAGCCTACGTTGCAGAGAAGTGGTTCACGCACTCTGTCCGGAGGGGCGGAGAAGCGCTCGCCAAGAAGGAGTTTGTGAGGGGGGTGCTGGAGGGCTTGTCGAGAGTTACCTCAGACAATGATGATAGACTAAGGATTATGGGGATTTTGGAGGAGATTAGACGTAGGATGGGGTAGTGGATTTGTTCTCCCTTCTCCCCCACTGAAGGATATATTTTTTTAAAAAAATTAAAAACAGAAGTAATGATGGCCGCCCTTTCTTTGAAGATAAAAAAGGTGGTGGGAATGGCTTGCTTTTTTCTTCTTTCTATATTTCTGTTTGGGCTTTTCTTTTTTTTTTCTTTCTTTTTCTTTGCTGTATTTTTGTGGAGTAGATCCAATACCGCCGTCATATCCTATTATACTGTAACATTACTTAGCGTACTGTACCGCTAGTGTGAAAGTCGATCGATACGGCGGAGGAGCGGGTGGGTTGTTCCGTTAAGTTAGATTCGAGGCAGAACAAAAAACAACTTACTATGGCACCATTGATTTTCCTTGTGAAGTTGTATGATATTGTTTGGTTTTATTCCGTATTTTTATTTTTATTTTTGTTTAGCGTTTTTCTTGTTTTATGGTAAGTCATGATTTGGGGGGTGGTATGTGAAGTGAGTGAGTGTTTGTTTTGTATATTTTTTAAAAAATATATGTTATGATTGATGCTATGCTTGAGGTTATGATTGTGCTTGTCGCTTTTCGACTGCCATAGTCTGCGTAGGGGGGTTGAATGAAGTTAAAATGCCATTGCAGTCTGGAGTGCTCGGGGTCGCCTTCTCTTAGTTTGAGCCCCACAGTTGACCTGGCTGATGAGAATGGGAATGGTTATTACTTTATTTCCTTTTTCCAACCCAAAGCACCAGTACGAAGGTCTCTTTATGTGAGTGAGACATTAGTACGTATTCCATGCGACTCGACCTTGGTGCTACCGTCCCCGCCGAACCTCGCTCGTGTTACCGTATCCAGCGTTGATACCCCGCCAACCGTGATTAGCCCCGCCGCTACCATGCCACGGCACTGTGCTCGAGCACAGTACAGTATCTTAAGTTGACCGCCGTTCGCTCTACTTTACCAACGCCACAAATCAACAAACATGGCAACTGTACAATTTAATATCCCAACAATCGACGAGGGACTCGTCTTGGATACCGAAGTATATACTTCCAGCACCTCCTCCTCCTCCTCCTCCCCCGGTAAAGCTAATAGTCCGTAAGCAAGTAGCAAGTAATCCCCTCACCGACACTGAGGAAACCGACGACCATGTCCTCCAGGTATCCTCTTCTTCCCTCCTCCCTCCTACACCAGCTAACATGGGGAAAAAAAAACGAAGATAACATTCGACCCCCACGTTCAATCCGCCCGCCGCCGTAAATCCTCCGTCGTATCCGTCGATGGGATGGGGAATCCCTTGCTCCCTAGATCCCTTAATAGCCATACCAACAGCGGCGATGGCAAGGGGGAGTGTGCTAGTACGCAGAGTAGTTGTTTCGTGCACGCGTTGTTGGAGATGCGAAATCAGTTTGTTCCGGTTGGGGGTGGGAACGGGAGTGGTAGGGAAGTGGAGGGGAAGGAGGCGGAAGAGAGGGCTATGGCAGGGCATATGAATCCGCCATTTATGACTAAGAGTGAGTTGTCAGATATGGTTTTGGGGGTTCGGGAGTTGAGTAAGCATTTAGGTGAGTAGAGTATGATGTTATATTACGTTGGGGCGCTAATAAGGAGAATGGGTAGCGAGTATTCGGATCAAGATGAAAGTTCGTGCTATTATGATCTTGACGAAGACTTATGATAAGGCGTTGATTGGGTATACGAGGAAGTTGGTGGAGTGGCTGATGGAAGGGGAGAGGGGGAGCAAGTACACTGTGTTCGTGCTCCTTAAGTCACTCATGGAGTGTTAGCTCAGTTGCTGATCGCCCCGGGGCAGATACGTCGAGGACACCCTCAAAGACGCACCAGAATTCGATGCGGAAGGGCTCGCACAAAAATGCCCCGGGTATAAATCCAGACTGCATTACTGGACTGCGGAATTGTGTGCTAAGCGGCCACATGCTTTTGATTTTGTCATCACTGTGGGTTCTTTGCCCTCCCTCTGAAGTCGTATGTGAATCTGTCTAATAGGCGTTCTAGCTCGGTGGGGATGGAACGGTCCTTTACGCGAGCTGGCTTTTCCAGAAAGTTGTCCCGCCGGTGTTCTCCTTCGCTCTGGGATCCCTGGGATTCTTAACAAAGTTTGACTTCTGCGCGTTCGAAGAGATACTATCTACTGCTATACAAGATGGCGTGACTGTGGGGCTGCGCCTGCGTTTTGAGGGTAAGTACTATCATGGATTATCATTCGATCCAGTGAACCTTTGCTAACATGTTTGGTCTCTTCCTATTTCGGTAAATCATAGGCGTCATCATGCGTAGGATAAAAGGTAGCAAAGGCATTGACACAAACGGAGACATTGCTGATGAGATATTCTCTGGGGCTGCGCTCCGTCCACCGACTCATACGCCCGGGGAGGCATTTGTTGTGTTGAACGAGATTGTGGTGGATCGGGGGCCTAATGCAAGTGAGTTCCTTTGCCTTTCTTCTTTCCCTTAGTGATCTAGGTTTAGAGGGTTAATAGTGGTATGCTAATAATGGAGGGAAGCTATGTCCTCGACGGAGTTGTATGGGGACGATATGCACTTGACGACGATTCAGGCGGACGGGGTTTGTATTGCAACACCGACAGGGTCAACGGCGTACAATCTTGCCGCCGGAGGTTCACTCTGCCACCCGGAGATCCCGGCGATTTTGGTATGTTTTGCATGCGAGCGTCAAGAAGCCTGTGGCCTGACGAATCTAGGTCTCTCCAATTTGTGCCCATACTCTTACCTTCCGTCCTTTGGTACTTCCGGACTCGATGGTTGTCCGCGTAGCTGTCCCGTGTGATGCACGGACTACTGCTTGGGTATCATTTGATGGGCGACAGAGGATAGAATTGAACCGTAAGTTGGGCCGTATGTTTTGATTGCATGTCAGTATTAATTCCCTAGCAGAGGGCGACTACGTAATGATCTCGGCATCTCAATTCCCATTCCCAGCGGTGCAGAGCAAGCCCGATAACAAAGACTGGATCGACTCGATTCGACGAACGATGAATTGGGGATCTAGACCAAGACAACAAGCGTTTTCTTGAATTTACGGCGTCAGGACGGCAGTTTAATGTTTCTTGTTTTTAGTTTGGCCACAGTGTGGCGTTTGTGATCTGTCGGTCTGAGTGTGTACCAGAATTTCAATTTTATATATCGCTGGTAACGACCCAGTTTACTGATACTAGGTTTTTCTTATCGTCTAGAAGAGGATTCTAGGTTACTGTGATTGCTACTTGTATACAGCATGTGGTTTCCCCACCGGTCCAAAGAACCATCGCAATTCTCCTTCAATACTACTTAGTGATTTATAAAGTATTCGGACACTTTAGTGCCAATAATGGTACTAATCAATTGAATATGTCCGAACACTTTATAACTTGCCAAGTACTACTTTCCACCAAATTTTCCAATCCCTTCCATGCTACCGTGATGCCCCTTTAGCAGCATTACGCCCCCTATTACGGGCACCCGTCCACCCACTCAAACACAAAACCACAGTTTCTTCATTCGTTCCCTTCAAGCGGTAGGCTAAGAAACATCCATCCAAAAATATTCCAGCATCCACGGAGCCCGACTCTTCCTTCCTTCATTTTTTAATCCTGCTTTTTTATGATACCTTCAGCGGTCTATCTTGTACCATCCCGTTTACTTTTACTTGGTCCCTTTTTAGTTTCGTTTCTTATCGCATAGTGTGCCTCTGTTGACCTCTATTGACCGAAGGATGATGGGCACAAACTACCGAAAGCTTGGTTCTTGGGCTTACCTGACAGTATCGTCTTTGCTAGCACTAGAATTTCCTACGACGAGCTTAGCGCCAAGGCTCGTGAGGTGTCCGTTAATCAACTGGGTCAACCTAGGACTTTTTCCCAGAGTGAATCTAAAATGTGTACTTCTAGCATCTTTAACACCTCTCCCAGGGAGTTGGATTTTCAGCAGCTTTTACAGATACATGGTGAGTTTTTCCGTTCATAATATGGGTGGCCTGGAATATTGGGTTCCGGAGGGTATTTGGAATTCCCGCGGCACTATGATTCCAACGATTCCCAAAAACGTTAGTCTCCACCGAATCATTGCTGATGTGAATTTCTCATCCTACCCACTCAACCTACAACAAGACAACAGCAACTCTGCACTTTTTACGATAGAGTCTCCGGATCCTGCATTAAGGGATTTTTGTATTAAATCACTTGATAAACCGTCGCTGGAAACTTCCACAAATATCACGAATCACCAACTTATCGAGGCTGTTGGATCATACGTAATGGCGTCTATTCTGAGGTCTTCCTCTGATGTCAATGCGAGGACAGACCGGATGGCTGCGGGGCCTAATACCCCCCGGGGAAGACGACTCAGGATATACGGGCCATCGCGCTTGCAAGGGCTACCTCATAGTACAATATTACGGTTAATTCCAATTTGGCCCCGTCCCTAACTAACGTTCACAGACCATTCTACACGTGAAGACATCATCATGTTTTTCCAACAGATCCCGGGAGGTATCATCCGGCATGCGGACTTCCACAAGTACTATCCAAAACACGATGGCCTCTCTAGCAGCAAGCGGATGCAGGAATTTGAAGCACTGTGGAAGTCCTGCACAATATGGCTTCCTCAATATGAGGCTTACATTTTGAATCCTGCGTGTCTTCCTGGAAAGGACGCCAGTATGTTTATCCCCCCCTCTCTTCACCTTAACGGGCAAGCTTATGACGTAACTAATCTGGGCGTGCAGCATTGTCTGATGAATGTACAAGCGCAAACGATATCCTGAGGTAAGTTTATGGAGCCCATGGAGAAAGTTGCTTTTAAATATATCATTAGTTGGAAAGGAGCAGTCAGTGCCTGATGTCAAAATTTTCTAATATGGAGCTTGCTCGAACGGATGCTGGATAACGGTACTGGAAAAGCTTATCTCTTGATTTGCTCCCTTCTTTCAGACAGTTTACCTAATTTTCTCGCAAGATGATGTCGCTGCCCTTTAATTGTTGTTCCAGCGTGAGGCTACGGGGGGTTGTAACTGTTGGCGTACTGTACTAGGGGATCCCGTTACCTAATCCTGGCTTCTTGCTTACACTTGTTCTATTATCTGTTTCTGTTATACCGGGAAGCTAACCAGAACTCACCAGTCTCATTGGCTAGTAACAGCTCATATTAATGTTGAAGAGTAGGCATATTATCAGGGAGCGGGACTCGCACAGAGGATTGGTGTCTTGGCTGGGAAATGGTCGGGAGGGAAAACCTTGGTTCCGAATGGGCTCTAGGAGGATGGGCTCTCATGGAGAAAAAATGACTCCTTTATCTCCAAAGGAAATGGGATATGTTCCCATCGGCTTGGGTGTATTTGTGAATTGTTGTCGTGGGTGGGGTGCTTATACGTCGGCTTTAAGAAAAAATGTCTGTATAAGTTAGCAACCTAGTGATAACTATAACACTATGCTATACTTAGCATTGCTCCCGCCATAGACTTAACATATTGAAGACTCTACTACTCTTGCCTCCTCACCAAGAATGAGCACCCGTTTTTGGAATAGCCTCTCCAGACCCATGTGGAGGATAGCCTTGATGTGCTTTTCTCAAGAAGCACGATAGTAGGTAAACTAAGGACTATGGTATGGTACCCCCGCAGTACTATAAAACGCCTCTGATGCACACGATACGACATAGTCTTAACAGCATAAGAGAGGAAGGAAGAAAGCCCAACTATCGCACCTCTAAAAAACCGCTCCAAGATAGAGAGCGTCACTAACACGTGTGCCAGTATAATACTGTACTCATCGTGTAAACTATCAAGTACGATATGATAATTACTTTCTAGCCCACTTTCGTGGACAGTACCGTTGTATGCCCTACTCTACTTTACTCCTACATACCTCGTTTTCGTCACCCTAGGTCAACTTCGCTTTCTTCTTCCCGCCGGTACTGTACCTCCAATCACAACACAACAATACAGAACCACCCGCAGTTAGCCAGATAAGTACAGCATGGTATCCCCAAGGCACAGCAAAATGTAGAGTACAACATTGCTGCGTACCCGTGTCTTCGTGCTAGGCAAGAATGGGCACTCGTTCTGGAAATAGCCACCACAAACCCATAAAAAGTATAGTGTTCGAGCTGTTTGAAAGAGTGTGGTGGACAGTGCCAGTAGCTGGGGAAGGTCATATTATATGAGAATGACCCCACACTTTACTCGTACAATAGCGTTGGATATATGAAATCTCAAGATATAGTTGCTGGTCCGAGCATGTGGAGGGGATAACAAAGTTTAATAGTTAATTGTAGAATCGGTCTCTATGTTTAGAAGACATTAACCCTACTCGTTCACTCTTACTACTGCCAATTGTTGGAGTAGTTATGTGTTAGTATACAAGCATGGAATATCACTCGGTAATATGCCACGAGAGGGCGCGATTAAAGTAACCAACGAATATCATTACCATTATGATACAAGTAAAAAAATTAGATTATAGTAATTCAACAGGAGTATACACAGTACACAATTTCCACCACTCTTTTCTTTCTCTAGCGATAAAAGCGCTGTATTGTACAATAGTGATGATGAAATAAATAACAACTAGAGATCAAAAAAAACAAAAACAAGAAATATGCATTTATTTTTGGTTTCCGAGATGCCCGACACCAGAATTCGACATAACGCTCGCCTTGACACCACTAACGGGTGCAGCGGCCTGGATGTTCTTGCCAGAGATATTGGTCAGGAAGCTGGAGGTTGTGTATCTTGTCCAGTAGCCGCTCCCCGAAACTGAGTTCTGAACGCAGGCGCGGCCGAGGGCCGTGTTGCAGATACTTGTGTCACTGGAATCGTAGACGTTGAAGACGCTGCCACCGGCGGATGCGGATGTGGGTGTGATTGTTTTGGTCACGGATTCGAAGACGTTGCCTTCGATTAAGGCCATGCCTCCAGTTTCGAGGTCGAATGCGTGGCCGCCTGAGGTGGGGGTTAGTTGTGTTTGGACTTTTGCTAATTAGTTGGAGGGGGGGGGGTGGGTACCTATGGAACTGAAGTAGTTGTTGACGGCGTGGATTATGATGTTTGAGGTGTCTGCACCACCGATCTGGGAGAGAGAGAGAGGGTTAGTTTATGGGGGTTCATGAATTGGGGTTGGATAGTGATATATTTACTTTGGGTGCACGGCCAGAGCAGTTGTGGATGTAGTTGCCGACCAGGGTGATCAAGTCACTAGATCCCAAGAAGAGCATTGTCCAGTAGTGGTCGCCATTGCAGGTGGCAGACCAATTGGTGTTTCCGTCGAATTCGTTGTTAGAGATGGTGACTCTACCAGCCTGGGTGTAGCCGGTGACAATCATTTGACGACCGATGAGAGAGAACTGGGGATGTTAATGATCATTCGAAGCAGGAATTCGAAGGTTGAGGGGTATACCTTGCAGTGGTCGATCCTTTTGTGTTCGGTTATTGGTTAGACAAAATTCAGCCAATTTAGTGGAGATGAATGAATGAATGAAGCCTTACCAGACCATATCGGAGCCGGCCAGAGTGATAGCGTCACCACCCCAGATGTATTTAGGGTTCAATTCCTAAAAGGTCATTGGTTATTGTTTCAATCGATTCAGGGTGGTTCTCGGCGCCTTACGGTAAAATGGACGTTCTGAATGATAACGTTGGAAACTCCATTTGCGATTCTGAGACCTAAAGTAGTTGTTAGCAGGAGGAAGGGAGAATTATCTTGGAAACATACCAATCCCCCTAATTACTCCTGCAGATCCCTTTCCAACGATACTCCTACAAATCGATGAGCCATAGATTCGCCAGTTGTCTAATAATGCTGACCACTCACTTGTTACTCTTGACATCAATGAAGGTAGTTCCAGCCTTGTCATATGTCACCTGAACACTCGGATAATTGCTCTTTGTGCACTATAAATCATATTAGTCCCTACCCCTAATGAGTGATTCATATTGAAAGAGAGGAAAAAGACGTGGAGAAGGAAAAAAAGAAAAGAAAACACACCCAACTGGCTCCGTTAATGGCATCTTGCCCACCAGAATTGACGCAAGTGTTACTTGCTGGACGGCAGCCTGTATCTTGGTTAATATCCTCTTGTAGACAAAAACAACTCTATAACAGTATACCAGCTTCAGTCACCGTTCCCTGGGAACCAATAAAGTTATACTCCTTTTTCAACATGATGACGCGAGGGGTGGAATCTGTGAGCCATTCTCGCAATCTGCTCGATTAGCACTCGTTCCTTCATTCCTCCATCCTGAGAATGAACGAACAACACTCACTCATTAATGTCGGCGGGGTAAGCCGGCGTAGCACTACCACCACCAGTCACGCCTTTCGCAAAACCGGTTGCTGCTCCGATGACCTGGGCCAGAGAAGTTGAAGAGAGTAAGAAGATATTGAGCAATATTGGTTGGAGAATCATGCTGAGTTCAGTGCCGTGTAATTGACTTTAGGGTAGAAGTTAGAGCCAAAGTTTGCTAGCTTCTAGATGCAATTGGGGGAGGGGAGGGTATTCGCATATGCTTATATAGTTATTCCCTCGCCCCCCCTCCCCTCCCTAAATTGTTTGGTGTTTATCTAGACGGGGTTGGCACCTAAACTGGCTAGTCAGATATAGAGAGTGTTTAACTATTTTATAAGATGGAGTGATATAGTCCTGAGATGGTTGTTCAAGGTAGTGTGGTTCACGGCCCGGGCAGGCTTGGGTCTTCAACCTCTAGGTTGGGGCTCGTCTTACAGCATCTCGTACATTGCTATCATTGCTAGCAAGGCAAACCAGATACAAGGTCATGAGGGGGGGCGGAACTAGCTCGTAAGCACCATTGAATTCAACTCGTTCTGAGTAAACCCCCCTCCCCGCCCCCACACTGGCTTGAAAAACCGAAGGCTCGTGCACTATTTTCAGTAACTGAAAGAGCTCAACACCGAGCAAGCCATAGGTTATCGATAGAGGATTTACCAACAGAACTGTACCCATTGGTAGATAAAATTGTGAACTCAGTACAGGTCTAAGCTCCCCCTCCTGATGTTTTAGACCCAAGGGTGACATTTTCTAATAAGCGATGCCTATCCTTACTGTAGTTAACCCGTTTCACCTGCTAAATGATCACACCCGGTAAGCGATTACATGAACTAACTAACCTTAAGAGAGCGTAGAGTAGGAACTATAGCGTTGGTCCGCCCAGGGGTTTACAGGCATATATGGTACTAGAAACCAGGGAGAGGAAGTGTGTAACTCCCCCACTTCGATTTTCTAATTCAGTCAACTAGACTCTACAAAGTTCAGAACCATGATACTCGAGCAGAGTGAATATTTGAATGCAAGCCACTCTGTGCCACGGGGGTTACTTCCTCCCTATCGCTGCTGGCACTGTCGGTCATCATCTTTACTATCTATTTAAGACAAACTACTTACCACTCACCCAATTTCCCTCAGGTTTATACCTCAACAAGGGGCACACTTTGGAAACAGCTATAATTTTTTGGTCAAGAAAAATTGGAATTTCAAGCACAGTACCGTGCTGCGCTTGAGCTATCCCTTGGTCTCTCTGAAACAGCCAAACCCGTAGCCATGGAGACTAAGGCTAGATTTGGCTAAACTCGTTCAGAAAATCAGATCTTCTATCATTTCAATTCTCAAATGACTCGGCACTCTTGTTGAGTTCAAACATCCTTAGCAAATCACAAAGCCCAAAGGGCCGCAAGGCAGGCTTAGCGTGCCTGGCTATACGAATTTGACTGGATAATAATATGATATTATTATAATATTATCATACGTGTATTGCTGATGCATAATTGCCCTAGTATGGAAGCACTTTTAACAGTTCGCCCTGCTAATAGCCACAAAACAGGAAAGTGCCACCTTAAGATTTAGAAATATCGACATACAAACTTCCGATTTGGAACATCAGGAGTACTTGTAATTACTCAAATCAGTTGTCCTTTTGGTGAGGCGGGCCACCTACCCTCTCCTCCTTATGTTGGTAATACTCGAGCGCCGCGGGAAGCGAAATAGTTGAGAATGACGCTACTGTAAGACGTCCGGAATTTCCCCGTTTGGATTACGGGAAGAAAATACAAGCGAAAAGATTCTCAGCTGACGAGCAAAAGAAAAATGCAAAAGACCTTACCAGAAGAGGGAACTCCAACGTCCTCGCAAGACTCCCAGCCAACCTACTCCAGCCCCCACGACAGGCGAAACGCATCGTCCTAAGGACCAAATTGAGGGCTGGGGTAAAGACCATCCCGGAAAAAATTATCCGAACCTTCGGGACGTTCACCGGGAGAAACTCCGTTGTGTTCGAGACGAGCCAGGTCCGAACATACGTGCATACTAGTTCCGTTTGCTACAATATGGACCTTTAGTGCCCAAATACTGCCAGCCATACCAGCACAGTACTGTTATTCTCCAGTTCCCCGGCAGGCCATGCGCTTCGAGCGGGAAGAACCAGCGGAAGCTTTCCGAAGGTGTCTGTTTTGCCTTTTCTCACTATCGCGCTCCCCCCGACCTCAGGTACCTTGTATTATATCTCACCGATTCTGACGACAGAAACTGCCCCTGAGGATTACCGATTTCGAAAAGTCGTCAGCTTGTCAGTTCTTCAACCTTCTCATTTTTTTTCTCTCTCGACGCCACGGCAAGGATTCAGATTGGCCCTCTAGCTGACAGTGGTAAAGTGAGCTGTGGGAAATCGTGTTCGAGGCGAACAAAAAGAACCCCCGAGAAACCCCAGCACCGACGACCTTTTCGAAATCGATAATATATAACATAGGTGTGTTGTGAACATCCATTTTTTGCCCTTTTTCGCTCTCGCTTGGATGTAAGGCATTAGGTACCCCGCATAAGCTTTTGTATAATACCACTTTTATCCTGCTTTATCCTGCGCCTTACCCTCAGATCCCAAGCCCCTCGGATGTTCTGATGAGCTATACTCGGGCCTCTGCCACGACACAAGACCCGGCAAGAAGTTATGGAGCAGTTACTTGAGGCTAAATCAGCCATGTCCCGGTTAATGGGTTCCTGTCCTTTCACAATACCAAGAGGTATAGTGCATCCGGGGCCTGAAGTTCCGAGATGCTGTGCTAAGCCTTGACTTATGCGATACTTGACACTAGGTACTTGTCCCAGGCAAGAAGTATCCGGAAGCAGGGATTCGCAAAATATATGGCAGAAAATCCGTGCGTATCACAAACTTACCACTCGTATTTCCGGATACTTCTTGCCTGGGACAAGTACTTGTACTTTCCGATCGAAAACCGACTTAGGATTATTGAATTATGAATGAGGAAGGACAGAGGCACTGTCTGGAATGCTGTTTTAATCAATCTCTAGTCTCGGGCCTGTCGGCCGGGGACGTAGGATAGGGTACAGCCTTTCTTTTACTAAGTTGGGGGCCACTTCCACATAAAGGCACACATACTCGTAGCAGGTACCCGAATATTGGGATCCGTAAAGTGTATGGCAAAAATCCGTCAGCGTCTGGGGGTTCATATGAACCCGCGACCCCTGTTTTGGGATGCTTCTTGCCTGCTACAGGTGCCGGGCTGGTCCTGTATTTGGCCGGAAACCTAGCCTTATTCTATCAGGTTACTGCTTCTTTTAAAGAAAGCACAATATCCTCATCTAGTGTTCAATTGCTAGGATCCATAGTTAGGATTAATAGCCCACTTGTAATTGTACCTTCGGAGTCTTGGACATCGTCATACTTCTGATCTCTGATAAGACGGCATTAGGAATCCTTCTTAACCGGGAAGGAGAGGCCACGGCCCCATCCGCACAGTCCGGCACTTAACTCGATTCAACCCAGTATTATATTAGCTAGCCGATTAGAGAGCTATTCAGAGCCTCTAGAGAGCGCTAGACACTATCAGGGCACAATTGGCGTACCGGTAGCTATCTTGAACCGTAGGCTTCCGAAACCATCCAACTGCTGAGCATCCCAAGAAAAATTAGAATATGGCAAGTTAGGTATTGTAATACGATCAGGATGGATGAGAAAACCCCATGAAAGAATTCCCACTAATCTCACTTGTCCTAGACTGCCCAAGACTTTCAATAGAAGCAGATAGGCTCGCACTCGGATTGCAAACGCTCGCAGCCCCAATAATCTCCACTTATAAGGCACCGATATTTTAGCAACAGGACCATCCAAACGCACAGGTAGTCTATTAAATCGAGCGGATTTGATAATTTTTCCCCCATTGACCAAATATTCTGGCCGGAAGCTAGTGGAGTTTAGTACCGCACATCCCAGGCGCTGAGCCGTAGCCAGCAATTTTCCCAGACTCTAGCCAATCCAACTTGACTCTCATTTCATGTTTCCGAGCCCAAGTTACCCACCGTCTAGGACGTTTAGAGGTGTGACTTTGGATGAGGTAAAACGAGAAACGTTTTTGCCACGCTCCCCTCCCAGGCCACGGCGCCGCAGGGGCCAATTGCGTGGGCATTAGATCCTACTAGGCTGCGATACCGATGTATTGGTCGGAAGACACACGATATCATTCATGATTGTTCAAAATAGACAAACGAAGAAGAAAGTTGCTATCCTAATTAAGCTATACTTGAACAATCGTGTTTAAGATGCGCAAAGTTCCGGCGCAGGGACTCTTACTCGGATGCCTGTTGAGAGCCCCTGCTTTGTTCAGTACCGGTGTAGCCATTGTGTCTGTGATGTGATGTGATTTACCAGAGTAGGCATGTAGTACACAAGGACGATATGATTACTAACTAGCTAGATTTATACTCTACAGATAGCGCTAGTTTCTCAGAGCCATCGTACTCGAGCACTAAGACCATCTCTCCCTCACAATTCCCCAAGTTCAGAAAGGTAGGACACAGGAATTACCACAAAAGAACCCTATTAACTCGTCAGGCTGGGTATGATAACGCCTCAACAAGTCCTGGTCTCAGACAAGCGGATGGGGTTGATCGTAGGTTAAAATCCCCCTTTTATCCGGCCATAGCCAAGACACAACCAACCCAGGTATCGACAAAGCCGGTTTACACAGTATGGTAAGCCAACCCGAACTCGCCTACCGGTAAGTTATCCCGCAGCGGATCTGGAAAGTGCCGCCCGCCCACCCCGCAGCACAAAGCCGAGCATCATACCAGGCTTTCTGATGAGATTCTTCCTTAAAACAGGGGCTAGAACCCTGCACAGGGGTACAAGATTTACCGAGTCGGTACGAGTAAGTCGCTTTAGGAGGCAATCATATTGTAATACCAGTCCAAGTGAGCACTCGAGCGCCACCTCCACAAGACAATATCTACTTCAGCCCTGCGCGCGCACTACTCGTACAACGTGCGAAAAGACCTCCTGGTTATCCTAATAACCTAATAACTTCACTATAATAACTTCTAACCACGAAACGAGATTCCGAGTATTTTATTTATGACCCCCAACCTAAAAATATGTTATAGCTTATTCGTGTAAGGGAGGCTGGGCGAGGGAGCTTGGTTGTAGCTCCACTGCCAGCAACTTACATTCCCTCTTGGGCCCAATACCAGGTGTAAAAGTACCTGCTATGATACCAAACCGCGCTCCATGAAGAACCAGTACTCAAAGAGCTAGGTCCACAATCCACATAAGCTCTTCCACAGAGCTATGGAGGTTTCACAAGGGATAATACTCTTATCCTCAAAAAAAAAACAGATACAAAAACCTATCCAATGTCCCTCATCTCTTTTAAGAGCGTTACAGCAGAGGAATTTATATGACCAAACGAACCCCCCAAATCATTCCTTCGCAATAGCTGCACCCCCACAACAAAGGGGTCCAGTATGCCCTTCACACCGCCCAGGGCATACATATTACTTCTGGGCATTATATTACAGAAGGAGCAAACCCTGCCGGAATTATCCCATCCAACAAGCAAGATCTCATGTGACCTTTCCGAAAATAGGCCCTAGTATCAATCAAGAGCGGGCCCATTTTCGAGAAAACCCTTTTCATAAAATTTAATATCGGACGCTACATCGCTTATACACCATACCATACCATACCATACCATACCACACCAGCGCCGAAAGCCCTTCACAATCCGAGGGAAACAGCTAAAACGACAAAATCAAGGATGAGAAACGGTTAGTTAGTTTTTTTTGGCTCTACATCAGGAAGGACTTCCAGGGGTTGTCTCCGGTATTTCAGATAGGCAACTCAGGCATGCAAGACCGTCAAATACATACGCTCATGCGGTGAGTGACGTGAGTACTAAAGTGTTTCTCATTTAGCATACATACATACCTTCGCCCGGGGAATTGTGCCCGAACTTCACCAGCCGGTTCGTCGCGGGCACCGGAAAGACCCGACGCAAGGGGATCTGCCAGGGATAGGAGATGTGAGTGATCTTTTGTGATAAAGCGCTGTTGGTCATATAAGGTGGCTGGGTTCTGGTTTGTGCTTTCCAATATCGTGAACCCCCCTCTGCAGACCGCGCAATTCCGAGGGAAGAGAGTCTAAAGGGTTATAAGTGACATGGAATTGTGTCCTAATCACTCCCTCTCTAAGGTTCAAGTGACCCACTCTCTAGTACTGTAGTGCCTTAAAAATTAGAATGGAAAACAAAAGTTCTATGACGCTGTAGCTGCCTCTCTTAGTAAGGTACTCTGTATGTTCCTGTTCCTTCTGTCCCAACTGAGGGCTGAGCTTGTAGTGTTTCCCCCTAGCGCGGCTGAGAAGGAGAATTCCAACGCCCCAGCAGATCTATCTTCTATTTGAATGCTTAGGGTAATTAATTACTCGTATCTAAAATTTCTTCGAGAAAAAACGGAAATTGTAAGGTGAGAGATAGTGAGCGGGTGGTTTGAAGGTAAATGGCCACCCCTACACCCCAAATAACTGTTCTGCAATACCAGAGGATCTTTATATTATTCAGAATTGGCAGCCGATTCTCCAATTGAAAGGATGCAAGCCATTTTTACTCTTTTCTACTACCCTACCGATCGCAGATATCACCCGCAGGTGTAGGGTCCAGAGTCGGATACTAAGAGGAGAATTCATTTTACACTACGGTCCCATTAAGGAAAGCTAAGGCCACCAATCTTCCAACCCCCATAGGGGGGGGGATATGCTGTTTTCCCTTGCCCCACGTCATGTATTATTCAATAACTCACCTAGTCTCCTGCAATTGCTTAGGAGTTAATTAGCCCCCAACGCCTTGGATATTGCGCCAGCTGGGTACTTCTCGTAATATTACTTTGTGAACGAATAATTGTCCCCGCTTGCGGGTGGATCTAGACTTTTCTTTTACGCCTGAAGTTAAATACAACGAACGATATATCACAATATTATTACTGTATTAAAAATTGAACGCATTACAGGAGCAGGTACATTCTTACTAGAAGAGAGATTATAGACGTTGATCACTGATTCCTGGCAACAAGACCCCCCAGTGTGAAAGGGAATAACAATACAAATAACGAAAAAGAAGGTAAGTCCAACCGAGATCGAGGCAGGGTTAGGATAGGCACAGCACAGCTGGTGGGTAAAAGATCTTGCACCCCCTTATTGCGTACCAAAAGTATCCCACTCCACAACCACACGAACACGCCTCATGGAGTAAACAATAGAGATAATTCCTACTAATATCCGGAACCTCCCATGAAATCGGATTGTATAGCCTTTTTGTGCTCTTAAATTGTATTGGTAGAAACTTTATTGCCGACCTACCACAGCTAACACTTTACGAATATATATTCCACCTCACCGATCAAATAAATTACTTTGTAAAGAGCATATGCTCTTCACAAAAGAGGTCACTTTACAAGAGAGATATGCTACCAAGCATGTTCTTGTCTTTACTATCTCCCTCACAAAGTATTGAAGAAAAAAGGTTGTCTTTTTTCTATACCCCTATTGAAATGCCTGACAGTATTGTTTTATTAGGGTGCAACTTGCTTCAGAGCTCATATGTTTCCTCAAAGGAAAATGTTATTTTCAACTTCAAGGTATATATTCTCCTATTGTGATAGCAGCCTTCCGAGTCCCCTTAAACATATCTACCTATCAACAATACCACTTCTACCCAAATAGCAGACATCAGTTTTCCCTATCCCATAGTCATTAACATTTTCTACCCTCCTGATGCTAGTCAAATACAATAAGATGTCAAGTAGTAAATTCATACTTGAAGATGTCCCACCTACCGGTATAAACAAGACAAAATTTACTTGGCTGCTGGGATAGGGCAAAATTTTCCTTCCCTGAAGAATATCACATCCATAAAGTAACCCACTTTGTCTTTGTCAACAGTGTATCCCCTTGATCAAAGGCATATGCTCTCTCCTAAGCGAACTTCTTGGTTGGTGAGATGGAACATATATCTATATTTTGTATAGAGCCATCATACGAAATCGGAAGCATGATTTACCCAACTACCAAACATCCCTCAACCATTCTTAACATTTTTTTCTTTTTCTTTTTCTTTCTTAATGGAAAAGAATTGCTAGAAGATAAGCCCCCCATGGCTTCCCCAGTTTGATTTTGTCATCAAACATAGGAGTACTACAATATCCCTGACTCACGTTAACCCCTTTAAAGGCATCGTCACGAGTGAAGCATCATCCGTCGAACACCTCATCCAACCTACCGCAAATTAATCAAAGAGATGTCTATAGCACTCTACAAGAGTTTTAATAAATCTGAGGGACTCCCTCATCCTACCCAAGGATTCAAACAAGTCACTTCTACTACTCGTCTCCATATACTTTTGGACACGGTAGCATAATGATTGATTAAACCACAGAACGCCACCCATCCGTCGAGTGACATTACATGATTCTAACCTTCCGGAAGAGGAAAAAAAGGAAAAAATACTATAGTCTTGAGGTTTAAGCATCATACGTGTGTTCTAACGTATGATCCCTGAGACCTCGAGGGGGTTAGAAGCGATTTGCTCCTTTTTAGTTGATCTGGGACCTCCAGCCTAATAGCACCCAGCTTCTCGCAATATGGAGATCTGGAGGGAAGTCTTCTTTTGTATGATACCTCCGATCAAGTCAGAGATATCTGCCCTGTTTTTGCTCTCTTTTTTCTTCCTTCCTTCCTTCCTTTCTTTCTTTCTTCTATTCCAACTTAAAGTATAGCACTTCTCTCACCATTATATTTGCCAATTCAGTCTCGCCGCCCAACTCTATGCCGGGCAATCAACGTAATGCGCAGAACGCTAGACTGGACCACACCATATATCATACCTACTTTTACTAAAATGCCTGGTAAGTATAGAATAACCATCAGACCTAAGTAGGCTAGGTTTTTAGTGCTAGTTCACCGGTGAGTAAGTTGAGTAAGGCTTCTATCATACACGCACAATATATACGCTTGGGCCAACCTCACAATGCAAAGGTGAAACGCGCTATCTAGATTCCCGCCGAGATATCTATTTTACGATATCTGTGTACGGCACGAAAGTGGCACCTGGTCACCGCCATCATCAGAAGTAGATATTCCTTTTTTTTTCACAGCCCGAATGAAACCCATACCAAAAAGAAACATAAGAAAACAAACAAAAATAGCTATAAAACCCCCACGAAGCTGAAGAGGTAGATATCAGAAGCGGTTATCATACAAAAGAATCCAATTAAAACTTGTGATTGTCCCCTTCCCCCTCCTACCGAGACAGCCAGGCAACTGGGTTATGCTAGAACCAAATGGTCAACCACTAAGCCGACTTTTTCGGCCGGGCAAGCGGATGGGCCTCGGTGTTCCTGTGTCACAGTTAGTGCATTTCGTGGAGCTAAGGCCCGAAACTAGGTAGTGCTTACAAGACGTATTCATCCCTACAGAGATCGGATTGTTAGAATCAAAATTAGAAATACGGCCATAGTGGGATGAACTTACAAAGAGATAACGTTAGGATCACTGAACAAGAGGTAAAAGTACCTAAGATATGTTAGGATGTAATGATGAGAATTTTATGTATAGGGTGAGCCTACTTGAGTGTCTCAGCGTTGAAGAATGACTCCTGAGAATCCAGCTGAAAAAATTGAGGATCTCCACGAGCCCTTGTCACGTCTAGATCGAATGATTCTAGTCAATGAGCGGTCTTTTTTAAAAAAAAATAAAAAAAGGGGGGAGGTGAAAATGAGAAAATGGTATCCAAGACTTGCCTGCGATTGCGGAAAACGCAACCTCTGTCTTCGTGGCATGAACAATGTTTTGGAACATTTTCCATCCTTTATCTTGCCATTTCGATTCGGCTGACACGCGATACCTTACCATATACGTTAGAGAAGCCGCGCCTCGGTGGAAGTGCTAACTCACATTATGAACACAGATTCAATGGCTTCTGGCCGCAATATATATCTATAAATTGTGAGTCCGTGCCGATATCAAATAATCCACAGGGCAGTCTAAACCTTCTATCGCCAATCATAGTAAATCCAGATGGTAATCCTTCCGCTTCGATCATATCATGCGCAATTTGAGCCAGTGTCTTTGGTGCCTCGATCGGGGCCCTCTTGGGGTGAGGTTCCACTGTGAGCAACCCTGTGGGCCGTAGGTTAAATGGGACTAGCATATCGTGGTACAGCTCTGTGTTGAATTGGCACTCTGTAGTCTTGTTACATCGGGCGACTCGAAACCATTCTGGCATAATCCCAGTAGGGAAGGCATTATAGGCCCAAACACAGCCGTCTGTAATTTTAGCAGCTAACTTGAGATCAGCATCACGGCCGAGGGCCCTAGCTCCCAGCGCCAACATGCCACCAACAAAACAGCTCTGGGCAATGTTAGCCAAACCCCGGAGTAGCTCTAGGTAAGAGAAATTACCAAATGGCCCGTGTCTCCATCAAAACGGGGCTTTACACCCGGAGATACATAAACGTTCCCAGTGAGAAGAATATCGGGAGCCTCAGCTGTGTAAGGTCGATAAAAGAGATGCTCTTTTGCAACCTCAACCACGGCCTCATACATCTTCTTGTATTGACTTTTTCCACCTAGTAGGATGTACTCCTACCAACCCAATGCGTCAGGATGGGTTATTGCCTTAATCATGCCCGAGCTTGGATGAGGATTACCTTAATCAAGTATTCATACAATGAATCAGCCATGCCTCCCAACGTAAACTTTTCCTCTCTCTGGTAGGATGGGTTTGTTAACCCTTGGGGCAAACAGGTAGCTGACGCCTCTGGGGTCTTTGCCCCAATTTGACTTTCTTTTGCTGTGGCAGTCATCGTATCTTTTTCGGCCCGTTTTTCTTTTTCTTTTTCAACAACCAGAATCTCGCCGGTCTTTTCGTCTTTGGGCTTGCTTGCAATGTATGTACCGTCTTTCAGTGGAGGCACTGCAAGGGCCCCGCTCCCTGGTTGGGATTTACGTCTAACAGCCTTGCACCCGGAAGCGTCAATTATCATTGGCCACATTCCTGGAAGCTTAGATTCATTTTGGGACTCCTCCAGCGCATTTGTGATCCGCTGGACCGCATCATAATAAGTGTTATTGCCGGTTATCTGGGCAAGGCGTGTAAACTCGACAGTCAAGGAACCAAGTTCGGCCGAAACAGACCTTATGTCTGCGCGAACTTCTAAAGCTGTTTGCCTTCTATAAAGGAATAAGTCAATGATGCTATTCTATAAACTACAGGGAATAATTAATTACATACGGTCTGAACCCCCAATGTAGTACTGGCATTCGATTCGGAGTATCAAAAGCACCATATATCATATCTCCCAGCTCGATCGCCTTGGTGAGTAGGATTTCATGCTTTGCTCCAGAAACATCGTATGCCGCAATCAAACCTCCTAGATATCTGATGACAGTTTCAAAAACAGGAATTGAGGCCATGGGTGTAGTAGTGAAGTCAATTTTGGCCACTTCATCAACCGCCTCCGTGAACTCGTCTTCCATACCCATGATCCACAATGTGTCTAGAGAATCTACCAAGGTTGCTCCCCAGCCACCAAAGGGGTCCTTGAAATACTTACTCACGGGCATAAGTTCGTCGTGGCCCCAAGCATACTTCTTGTATCCGCTCCACGAATGCTTGAAAGCATCCTTGACAGCCTCCAGACGCTCGAGGCGAACCTTGCGCTTGGCTTCACTCTCAGTACCAAAGGAAGCCTGTATTTGAGGAATTTTCTCTGAGCGAGGAGTTGGCAACGGAATAATTGATTCCGAGGGTACGGGAAAGTGTTCCGGTGACCTGACCCATCGATCACCTCCAGCAGGAATAGCTTTTGCAGTTTCGGTGCTATGATCATGGTGTTTAATAGATGGAACAGTTGGAGTTGCCACTTCCTTGGCTGTCGATTTAGGAGATACCGAAGCATTCGCAGGATTTCTGCTCGGTTCCAAAGCTTTCGACTTAGTTGCAGCTTGCCGTGTATGAGACTTGGGTGAAGGCTTCTTAATGGGAGGAATCGGCACAACTGGGGGTGGCTCCGGTTTTTGCTCTCCCACTGGTTTCTGGTCAAGCCCCGTTTCAGGGCTTGAATCCCCTCCTGCATGGGACTTCAGTCGATCAACTGAGAAAGCAGCACTAGTATCTTTAAAGGAAGTGAAATGGATAAAAACCACAACTGTGATAACTGCAAGCAACAACAGGGGTCGGTATCGCCGGAAGCGTACAATGCCCGCCATTGCGAACGAGGATAAAGCTGGATCAACTACACTCTTTCTCTTTAAAATAGCTGTTCTTCTGTTGTATTCGAGACACCTGAGCAGGAGTGATGGGTTTTGGCTGAGGGTGGCCCCCCGTTGTAGAGATTTCCGCGCCGATAGACGATGGCCGTAAGTAAGTTGGAAGAGGATAGGGTTTCACAGAAATGGACCTCCGGCTATCGCAGCGTGAGGGTCGTTGGGGCAAAGCCGCAACAGGAAATCAACGATTACTTGAATAGGGGGTCTTTGAGCGTGCCTCCGGCCTTGGCAACCTCCTAGGGTCAGGTAAGGTATGATATCGGAGGAGATCGCAGACTCACGGTAACCTATGATGGTACTAGCTTTTATAGCATGAAGATATTGCTGGTGGGGTTAGGACACGATATTATATCAACCTAGAATTACCCGATAAGGAGTATAGTAGATTCTATCTTTTCTGAGGGAAGAGACGTCGGAAAACGAGCTCTGCTAAAGAGTTTTTGAACGTATTGGCACCGCGGTAGCCAAGTCCAACGGACCAAACAGCACCGGAGTACCAATGAGGCTACATGCGCTTCCAAGCTCTAGTTATCAAAAGGCCCGGCCCTAGTGTATTTGCGCTGCGCTGTGCCCAGACACAAATATAGCACTATTGTACTCGAGTATGGTACGGTGAGTAAATTAATCACTGCAATGGTAAGAACAAATGCCTACCCCCCCCGCAACACTGCCGGTGCAGGCACTGTATTGGAGATCCACTGGCCGAAGGGAGGGTACTTGACAAATCAAAAAGTCTCCGGACGTTTTTGGGCCAAGACAGGCACCAATAAATGCATAGCGTCTGGAGACTTTTTAAATTACCAAGTACAAGGAGAGACCCGGGGTAATCGCGTTATGATATGATAACGCCCCCAGCGCGAAACCCCATATAATCAATTTCCATCTCCCACCACAAGTTCTTGTACTTGCACAGTATTTAGAGATACCAAACCCTCCCACCGGATATCCAACATACCGCTAAAGTACTTGTATCGGTAGAGGTAGAGATTGCTTCCCGATATGATGCCTTGAGTTCTCAATTTTGAAGCCTAAACTCCCCCAGACCGCTGGGCACGATATAGCGGCCACCATAAGGTATGATACCCCTTAGTCCGTCGGGTGCTGCGCACAAGAGGTCCCAGTTCAAAAGCCAAGTAATTTACTTCCAGTTAGGGAAGGATAATTTCTGGATATCGTTAATTTATTTCCAGTTCAGGAAGGATATTTGCCTAGCGCCGATTTCTTGTGCGCAGTGACGGACTAGGGGATAAGTTAGTCAGGCATGCTTCCGGGAATGTCGCGATTGTGGAGCTCTTTAGGAAACCTCTATACATCATAACAAGGTGATAAACTTGGTAGAGTCTCATGCGGTGGTCTCCGTTGTTTGGATCCACGGCGTGAGGAGGAATCTCAACCAAAAGTCTAAGGGGCCTTGCTCTCATGACCAACTCGAATACGGTGCGGGTAGTGTCGAGTGCTCGTATATACCGTCTCTAGGTGTGAGAATGGGGCCCCGCAACACTTTCCTATACTGCTAGAGCAGAGAAGGCCACCCGGCATCTGGGCAAGATGTGACTGTGGACACTTATATAAAACAATTATAAGATTCTCCTACTGACTTACGGCATCTTAAAAACTATTGTGCTTGTAGCTTCACATTTCTAGATAATGCTATGATGCTGTATGTTTACCACATCCGCTCCGACAGGTGAAGGACATGTTCTCGTTTGCAAGCGGATCCATTCGACTGGCTTGATGTCTTGGCAAGGGTGAAAACAATAATATTATTATCGTATCGTGCTTGCACCCAACAAAGATGAAGCATACGCAATCCATCGAATGTGCCAAGCCCTGATGATTCACCCAGTCGCGGCTTTTTTGTTGTTGGTGAAAGACGCCAAGACCCAGCATGGTAGGTGATAATATTATGAATCTCAAGAGTCAAGGTCACATGTGAAATGCTTGGCATTCCCCAGCCTCGCCATCGGGCACATATCACCCGCAGCCCCAGTTCCCCAGTTCCTTCTTCTCCTTTCCGCAACCCGTTCGCTCGTTCCTCAACCACCTCACCCCCCCATTTATTCTGTCATTCAAGTTCCTAAAACCAGCAACCAACATCGCTTAGATAGCGAATACTCTCGATCATGAAATCTTCTATCATCTTTGCGGCTGGGTCCCTTCTTGGGTCCGCTATGGCTGGTGTCCACAGGGCACCGTTGAAAAAGGTCCCGCTGACAGAGCAGCTTGTAAGTTTGCAGCAGTTTAATTTGTTTTCCTATTTCTTTTTGTTTTTGGGGTTCCTCAACTAACAACCACTCTCGGATTTGTAGTCTCACCATGATATTAATACCCAAATGAAGGCTCTTGGCCAAAAGTACATGGGAATCCGCCCGGAGAAGATTGGCGAGGGAATGTTCAAGACCCAAGAAATCAAAAACGATGATGGCCACCCAGTCCCAGTTAGCGTAAGTACCCTAATTCACGTTCATCTGAGCCGGGCTAATATTTTGCGCGCAGAACTTCCTGAATGCTCAGTGTATGTTCCGAATTGAGCACGGTTGGGTGAATAAAATACTCATTAATATTGCGTAGACTTTTCGGAAATCACCATCGGAACTCCTCCTCAAAGCTTTAAGGTCGTTCTTGACACCGGAAGTTCTAACCGTAAGTCAAGTTCCTATGGTTATCCAAGCATAGGACTTATTGAGAGCAGTTTGGGTTCCCTCTTCCCAGTGCGGTTCGATCGCTTGCTACCTGCACAGCAAGTACGATTCGGAAAGCTCTTCGACCTATAAGGCTAATGGTACCTCTTTCGAGATTCGCTACGGCTCTGGAAGCTTGAGTGGCTTTGTCTCTCAAGACAACATGGAAATTGGTGATCTTAAAATCAAGCATCAGACTTTTGCTGAGGCAACTTCGGGTAAGCCTCAATGCTATCTGTATATCCTCTTGGGTTTCGCACCTAATTGTTGAACATACAGAGCCCGGTTTGGCTTTTGCTTTCGGCCGGTTCGATGGCATTTTGGGACTTGGATATGACTCAATCTCAGTCAACCACATTGTCCCTCCCTTCTACCAGATGATTAATCAAGGTCTTCTCGATAAACCTGTTTTTGCTTTCTACCTCGGTGGTACGGATGATCAAAGTGAGGCTATTTTCGGTGGTATCGATGAAGACCATTATGAGGGCAAGCTCATCAAGCTCCCCGTCCGCAGAAAGGCTTACTGGGAAGTCGAGTTCGAGGCTATGACATTTGGAAAGGCGACCGCTCAATTCGACAACACCGGAGCTGTCATCGACACTGGAACCTCTCTGTAAGCCTTCTAGGTTGTTCGGTGTTTGATTCACCCGCTAACCCATTGTAGCATTGCCCTTCCATCCACTCTGGCTGAGCTCTTGAATAAGGAGATTGGAGCCAAGAAGGGATTCAATGGACAATACACTGTTGAGTGCGAGAAGCGCGACTCTCTTCCAGATCTCACTTTTACCCTTACTGGTATGTGTGCTCGTTATTTTGTCTCTGCGATTGCTAATAGCGGGCTTATAGGCCACGACTTCACCATCACTGCCTACGACTACATTCTTGAGGTTCAGGGTTCGTGTATCAGTGCCTTCATGGGTATGGACTTCCCCGAGCCCGTAGGACCCCTCGCCATTTTGGGTGATGCATTCTTGCGAAAATACTACTCTGTTTATGACCTAGGCGATAATACCGTCGGCCTCGCTAAGGCCAAGTAGGCCAAGTCTGTTTGATAGGTGCTTGTGAGGACCAGTGGATGAGCTGAACACGTTTGCATGGTATTGGGTATAGGTTTCGGTCTGGCGACTGGTTATTAGTTTTTCTGAGTTTCATTTTCATTTTGTTAAGGCAGAGTTTTTCGTACGCAGCTTTCGTGCCCAATTCTTTTTTTATGACAGGATTTCGTTTTGTCAGGGGACTTTGAATTTCTGAACCTGCCCGCTGAAGCACGTTTTCTGTGAAATTGACATTTAATTTGCATTTGATTCAACTCGAGTCTATAAGTCACTCGATAGAGAGTTAACGCCCACTACCGAACCCCATTCATAAGATGTTGTATTGAGATCTATCCTCAAACTAAACCCAAAGGGGAAGGGGTTAGGCTTCAACATTGGTTCCTGGAGAAAACTGTGCTAGCACTCGTGCACCACCCCTGTGAGGAAACCTGACTGCAGAGATATAGCGGGGACAATGCAGTCTTGTTCGCTTAACCCATGGAAGCCAATTTGTCTGACAAGGCTCCATCAGAGAGAGGGATTAACTTAGGATTGGGCTAGGATTATATTTTGTGTTAGATCAATGAAACTGCCGCTACGCACCGGCTGGGGGCCGTGGTGACTTGGTATGTAAGACAGCTGAGCACCTACTGTGAGGTACCGTACCTTGCATTGTGTACGAGCACGGTATTATAGGTACTTAGGTTAGTTTTTTCTGCATATATACGTATGGGGCATGGGAATTGAATACAATAGTTGAAGATATTGGAGCTTTTTCTCTAGTTTTCTGGTCGTTGTTTCGTCCGCTCTGCTCGAGCTTTGTATCGCATCCTTAATCCACTCTCCCCCCCTCCTGTCAGAGAAGTACTCAGGAACTTTATAGGCAGTATACCCGGAGACCTTTGCGCCAAGGCTCACTAAAGTACTCGTACAGATCCTTAGCGCTAAGGTTCCGGACACTACTAGGTATTAACAGGTAGCTTAGCCATGGAATGGAATCAAGACCAAAGTGTGTGGACTGGCTTACTGTAAAAACTGGGAGTGGTGCTAGTATGTCTACTGTAGAATCTTCCCTTTTGGATCAAGGTGAACAACACAACGAAAGATTACCTCCAGCCCTCATTCGAGATAGGCGAAAAGGGGAATGCAACGAGACCTTATCGCACTGGGAGAGGCAACTCCAACATCCTAGCACGATTCTCCATTACCCCAGTTTTTACCGTACGTATGAGACACTGAACGTGCATATAACATTAAGCTTCCTTCCTCTTATGGCTCTCACTAGTACAGTTCAGTGACAGATCTCATCGTTAGTCGTGCTTCTTACACTAGGAATAATACCTTTTGCAGGTTTACGATATAGTTAGAAGTTATTCAGTTATAAGTACTTTTTGCCCAATAAAGCACTTGGATATCGTGACAAGCATGTCTAGATTTGAGAAAATAGCTACATCCTCGGAGCCTATACTCACTTCCGAAATCGGGAATCCTCGAAACAAGTACCTTTTTGTATGAGCTACCAGATAAATTCCAGACACTTGAATTGGGTTTCCAAGCCCCTCTACACAAGTGATTCCATAGCAAGAGAGTCTCAGGCCCATCAACAGTGTGAGTAGCAAGGTGAAATATCGATCACTAGATTCTGGGTTATTATGTTTGAATGTGTAGCTTGGTGGGAATTCATGAGGGGGTTGATAGAGTGAACCCGAATTACCCATGTTGATTTTTTTTTACCACTAAGGTGTGGAATTACCATGTTGGGGGACGAGCTGCTAGTTATGCCCAAGAGTTATATATCCAGCGCAATACCTTCATTTACGAGCCACCACATCTAGTTAATGCTAATACCATAGATTGTGGAGTCCTTTGTGAAAGATGGACTTGCCCCGATGAGCACAGCGTCTCACAGACGAAGAGCATCCGGCGTCGGGTGCAATGGCCTTCGGTTAGTCTTAAACCAATCAAGTTGTTTCTAGGCCAGTAGACTTGAAGACCCACACCTCGAGCTGGGGGGGAGGCAGGTTGTCTTTACGCACAACCGCTATTTAGGATACCCGTCCACGGGTAGGTGCTCCTTACGGTTTCGTGTGTGCTAGAAGGGCGTCTACGTTATATATCATACCTAAATTATTTCGCCCTAATTCCGAGTTTGGGTTGTCACTGGAAGTTTTAGTTTTTTGACTAGTTATTAGAATTTCGATGAGTCGTCGTATTTATATTATGTAGGTTAACTTACATGAGTTTTGTTATACTCAACTTATACCTTAAGTGAAGAAGAGTTTGGATGGAGTTGGTGCTAGTATCAAATTTGCCAGTGAGTGAGACATACCAGAAGTTAAGTGGGCAGAACCTACCATGATACCGGTAGTATGATGCAAGTATGATACTCGCACCTCATTTAGGATATCCCCTCCTCCCCATTCGGGCTCATGGAACACCCCTTACTCCCAATACGATGCCTCCGAAAATGACCAAGACATCTAGAGAAATCTACTAGTAGCTTAAGCTATGCTTATTTATATATTATATATGCATATTATTATACAGTATGTGTACTAATTCTTTCTCCTCTCCCTCAGGTTTTCGCAAATATATCTGTCCGTGTCCCCGCATACCCCCCTCAGCGATATTCACACAATGAGGGAAATGTAGTCTAGTGTCGAGTGATTTGCCATGAATGATGCTGGCTATATTAAGCGGGTTAGGAGAAGAGAGACGCAACCTTGTTGGATCTCGGATTTATTTATAAAATGAAAGAAATCTATAGTAAGTATCTAGAACCCGGGGGGAATAAAAGGAACTTCATAATATTTTACTTCGTATACGGAAGTATCATACAGCGCCTAAGTTTTGTATGTTTTGTATGTTCCACAAGCGAAGTTTGCGGCCCTTGCCCCCTGTGGAACATACAAAACTTAGGAGCTGTACCTCCGTAATAGCTGAGGTGAAGGCACGCATATCAAGCTACCGTACTCTACAATTTTTAGCAAAAGTTGGTCTGACATCCTTCGCTCCGACCGAAACCAAAGCCAAAAGCCAGAAATCAATAAGAGCAACAGACACCCCCGCCCACTTTCCCTTTTCATCTATCCATCACATACCAGTACCGGTACCTCCGCCTACCCATGTCGCCGGATTGAAGCTAAGCTGCACACGCCTTTTGGAGTGTGCAGCTCGGCCCGGCGACTTGAGCACAGTGTTCGGGATGTAACGCCGAGGCTGGGTAAGACGGTAACTGCCGCTACACTATACACGTCCCAGGCAAGAAGTACCCGAAAGTCGGGGGGGTATAACTCCACTTTGGGGAATTCTCACCAAAATTGCCCCTGTCAAATTCGTACATGGGCCTCCTATATAGGTCTCGCCTCTGAACTATCCCTGAAATATCCCTGAATAATCCTTGAATAATCCCTGTTTTCAGGGATTATTTTCGGGTACTTCTTGCCTGGCACTAGTACTGGGCAAAAAAGATCGCATCAGCTCCCCGGGAGGTCATAAATTTAATTCGCTAAACCACCGCCGAGTTACCAAAATCATGCACACCTTCGCGAGCCTTAGTTTTTGAAGATCGGAGGACAGAATATCACACGCACTGAAGGTGTCGTGAGATTCGGGATCACATCATCGCTCCTCTAGGCCTCCATCCCTCAACCCTTCTCGGCCTTCCCTTCCGGAGTTTTGCCCTAGAAGGTGAGACCCCCCACCCCACCCATCATGACGTCATTAGAGTTTGATTGAGTTTGGAATCATTCTTGTGCATTTTGGTTATAATACGGCTATCATCGCTTAGTCTGTGTCCAGGGCCTTACTGTACACTCGAGCTGAGCACTCGAGTACCGGTAGAGCTTGAGGGAAAGATGGGTCAGTTTCTCGGGGTATGTACTGTAAATCCCATTGGCCAAACCACTGTTGGTTGAGTGACCGATACTTTACCTTTCTTTATGGGCCTAACAAACTTTTGAAAAACTGGAGAACAAAGTACTCAAAAAAGGTTGTGAAGTTTGGGAACAAAGGAATACCGGTAGAAGGTGTCCCAGCTCCTTTTTTCTTTTTTCTGACTGGACACATCATTTTTAGATTTCTCCCTCCTTTTTTTTTTTTTGAAGCTGAATTCGGAGGCTTTGATTTTGTCGAAATTTCTACCACAACATGATATAATGAAGATCCGTGCGAATTCACACAGACGACGCCGATTCACCTCTGCATCTGATTCGCTTCGAAGTCTAGGGGAGGGGGAAAGAAAAAGAAAAGAAAAAAGGTAAAAGAAAAATTATCTCTTGCCCTTTCTGATATCTCCTCTTTCTTCTCAGTGTGTGGTGCGCCAATTGAGATTTCTAGATCTTCTAACCCTTTTTTGGTGCGTTTTAATCTGATTCACTTGCCGGCCCAACACGGTTATAGTGCCTACCTTATCCTTGGACCCTTAAGTTAGGGCTTGTTTGTCTCTCAAGTTTTGTGTGGTTTGTATCCTAACTGGACGAGCACGATTTCTAGTATTTAAGGTCTTACACTCGAGTACTTGTATGATACTCGAGTAGGGAACTTTCTCCGGTGCTATGCTCGTATCACAAGGTAGGCCATCCACCGCAGATGGCTGCGGTACTCGTAATTCTCTGACGTTTGGGAACACGACTGCTATTGCATACACCAAAATTTTGGGGCTCCGGCCGACTTTTTGCCCATCTGCAATTGCAGTTGTGTTCACAAACGTCAGAGAATTACGAGTAAGTACAGTACCGGTACTTGACGAAGAGCAATTCAGCACTCTCGTAGCATCTGTGGGGGGGCCATGATATAGCATAGTGTGACAGGGTAATATTCCATCCGCCCACCCCTCAGCCGGCAAATTATACAGTTGTCCAGAGCATAGTAACCTGAGGCAGATATCACACAAGTAGGACCGAAAGAGTGATGGGCCACAAACGATTTTACACCAAAAATGGCCAATTCCGCATTCATTCTAACACTAATACATGAATCAAAAATAGGATTACTTCATAGAGTATTCAAAAAAGAGGTAGACTACCCAACTTCTATTGTCACCTCAAATGAATTTAAATCCTCCGAAGAGTCATCAAAACCATGCCAAGACCAAGGCTTTGGTTGGAAAACTGTGTCTTGGCAGAATTTGAAAGTCCAACTGCATACCACTCTTGACGAGTCGGGAATTGAGTAGATATTTGGGTGTATTTTTGTGGGTTTTCTCTGGTGTAATATCTTAATGTGAAACCTTCTATTTTTGCGGTAAAATTGCATGTGCCCCCTCACTTTTTCAATCCCACTTGTGATACACTGCAAGATATATCCGAGCCCAAAATAGCAAAAAGTCATTTCAAACTTCGAATGGAGAAAAAGCCACTCTCATCATAATCGCACTTTCTCAGTTGCATCCTGTCCGTCTATCTACCGGTATCATATCTCTCTAGCAGCCCTACCGTCGCCATTGGCTTGGAATTAGCTTGACTTTAATGACTTAAACTCTGGTTTGTCTGGCACGGCGCTATTTCAAACTGAGATGTAATTTTGCAAAAATATTTTCCTTTTTTTTTCTTTTTCTTCCTTTCTTTCTTGCTCTTTACTGCTCTGACTGTGCAGCAGATGATTGGACGGCCCATTGATTGAACGGCAAGGGCCTCCGGCTGCTGCTACCCTGTGGCCCCTACAGTACCTACATAACTTGCCGCGTGGGGTTAGTTACTTGCGGGGGGGGACGAACGAATGCGGGAGGACAGAACTCCCCCCGGAGCCCCAGGTACCAAATGGGCCCCAAATCCGCAGGGAATTATGCTATGCCATGCCTTGCCGTAGCTGTGATGTGGTAATAATCTGATGCATATAGAATTTTAAAGTTGTCCTACGGGGGGGGGCCGTTTGCTTGCTTGCCTGCTCGCTTGTTGGTTGTATCGCGCTTGGCAGACAGACGGGCGGATGGACAGTCCGCCATGTCAACTTACCTTCCTTATATGAGACCGGTATTTCGCAAGTGTCTATGATAGGCAATGCTCGTACCATGATGGAAAACGTCCAGAACCGTACCATAGGAAGGCCGGATGTGGGGTTCAGCTGAGGGATTGCCGCAGTCGTCGTCATGCGCCACAGTTGCATTTTTTGAGACGCACGCGAGAAGACATTGTGGCAATCCACACTGGCAGTCCACACTAGAACGATCGCACAGAACCCGCGAAGGTGCTGCGATCGACAGCAGGCAGGTTGATCGGTGAGCTACCCATCGATGCCACGGCGACCGTTTGAAATGACGAACGGATTAGCCTGGGTTCGTTGATTATTGTTTTTGGCAGAGCGCACTGGCTCGATGGGCTTTTCTTTCTTCCTTTCTTTCTGGTCCACTTTTGTTATTGCGATCTGGATACGAGGAGACTGTTATGAGCGTGAGCGAAGGGATTTATTGTTATATCGTGCGGTATGGTACTGGACAGTACAAATACGATTACCGGGGCTGCAGCATACGGTCTCCCCAGCTGGCCAACCAGCTAAAAGCACAGTTCGAGTGAGAGTGATTGATGGAGGCTTTAAGTTGCAGCACAGGCCGTCGACAAGGACAGTGTCAACCCCACCTTCCCCTTTCCCACCCATCTACCGGCACTCGAGTTATCATATCTGCCCCTAGGCACAAGTGCCCTATCATGACGGAAAACGCAGAATGCCCGCCGCCACAACGAATAGGACACAAAATAAAAACAAAGCAAAAAAGCAGCTGAGTGAAAGGGTTAGAGATCGGCAAACCTGTGAGGTCAATTTGCATATCTTTGGTCACGATCACATCTGCCCCTCGAACATCATCATAATCATCATCATCATCACCATCATCTCTTTCCTTTTTTTATATTATGATGACGATGGAGTCAAGAAAAAAGCGTCACTGGAATTTTCTTCAACATTCTCCTCTTGAAATCCGTAAATCTAAGTCCCGCCATCAGAAAGAGCATCATCGTCATATCTCATACCCTAACCTAAGGACCGCTGATAGTAGACGGACGGAAGGCGTTTTTGGGCCAGCAGAAGCCGCCACCTGATCGATCTCGATCAAGTGTACTCGAGTAGGGTGAAAGCGGTGGTACCAAAGAGGCTTGGGAAAATCTGCCCCTGGCTAAAAGTACAGCATGTACGAGTACTCAGCATGAGCGAGTAAATGCACTCGAGTATGTATGAAAGAAAGGGAGAGAAAGGATACAGTAGGAAAAAGAGGAGGAGATAGAAAGGGGGAAAAGAGTGGTAGAGATCGTGACATAGGGGCTGAGGCTGGTGATTACGACGATAGGTAAACGATGGTGTCTTCTGATAACTTCACAGATCAAACTTCGTCCACCTGCTAAATTTATTCCTTTCCTCCCCACCACCGACCTGGGCACTAGTAATGACAACACGCAATAATACCAAATGCGGTGAGATCAGTGGCATTGCCCTCCCCTTCACTCGCCCGCGATGCCGTACTCAACCTCTACTTTTCCTCATCTTGTAACCCTCAAACTGTTTTTCCGTAAGGCACGTTGCTGGATGTTTTGATCTATCGATTCAACGATAGGTGCTAAGTTCAACTGATATTTGGCGCACTTTCCTTGATATCCAAAACTGCAGCATTGATTTCCATAGCTTTTTCAAAAAAATTCCCTCAATATCCTCTTGTTGAGAGCTTCTATTAGGTGTCTCCTAATAGTATCTATACCGCCCCTAGTCATTAATATTAGGAAATCCCTTAGACCACCGTGCCTCAAGCCTCTTTGAAATTTGTACCATAGCCTAGTTAGAGAAAAGTGGCATGTAAGTTATAACTGGCCTTCCCATTCACCTTACATCAACGATCATGATGTTAAGCCCAATTACAACAAGATGTAGAGGAAGAAGCATCCACTGCCCAGCTCTGCTGCTATATCAGTCATAAACAGGAGAAGGGAGAGGGGAAATGATTGCAACCATTGACAAAGTCTCAAACATTGCAGTACCTTCATCAATCATCACTCTGCCGAGCAGAGTTGTTGAGCCTCATTCCTACTGGCGCGGAGATAAGAAATCCTGGGACGGGCTTAGCGAATTTCATCAGTTTCTGGGGTTGATGGTTGATCCTACGGCCGGCCCCGCGTACAGTACGATACGACCAGTCAGCTTCCCACTAGTTCCCCCAGAAATAATGAAGCTCTTAGTACGGTACATAGCAGAAGCAGTTAGATGGTTACAGAAACAGGAGGCCCAAATGATTATCACTATCCTTATCCGACTCCCCCTACCAGCATCGATTCACCCACTTGAAGGTTACTTGCATCTGCTCACGGGGAACAGAGAGAGGAAGAGAGGGAGGGGAGGAGGGGGGATGGATTATTGACTTACCGTATCTCCCACGCCGCGCCACGCCTCTGTATTGTATCCCATCCGTCCATTTTGCCATTCTTGGGTGCATGCAAATCTCGCAAAGTTCCATTTGAGAAGAAAAAGGAAAGAAAAAGAAAATAATAATAATAATAATAATCCCGCCTACTCTCTATTTTCCTTTGCCCCCATGCCACTTCGCTGCTTCTCTTAACTCTGCACCTGAGAAGCAAGTTGCGACTTCCCCTACAGCACCGTGTAATACTCGATTTGACGAATACTAACACTTCCGTGATATACCTAATTATCTTTTTCCACTTCCCTGATTCTACTTGTTGATCAGCTATGTTTCGCAACAGGTTCGTACCCTGACGATCTCAATTATTTCCTGTTTCAAGTTTCCTTATTACCCTTGGTTCTGTGGTTCATGGGATACTGGTACCATAGTGGTACCCGTGCTCTGGTAAGAGGTGGAGTGGATGCGCAGAAGAAAGGGAAGGAGGAAGAAAAAGAAAAGAAAAGAGGGGAAGAGATCGAGAGGGGTCTGTCACTGCATTTTCTGCTGGATTAATCTGTTGGATTTTCAGTGTTTTATAGAAGTTTTCGAGGCTGACGGTGGAGTTTCTACTTTGCTCTGTTGTTTTGATATTCACAGGCAGTCATCGCAAAAACCTCCGGACGAGCTTTTTGAACGTTTTCGACAATCGTTCCCTGGCGTACGCGCAGGATCAACGAGCGGGCCAAGCGAGTCGCATTTGCAGACAGCAGGCGGACTACATGATTCCACCCTGAATCAGCCGAGGCAAGTTCCATGCTATATTCTTGAAGCGCGAGTTCTTGTTTCCCTCCTTCTCTGCACTTCATCGGATGAGGATAGTATGCTCCATATTGTCTGGGGTGGAAGGGGGGGAAGTTCTTTTTCCTGTCCTCTTTACCAATTGGTCTCTTTTTTTATTTTTTTTTATTTTTTTTTGAGGGAAAATCATCCCACAATCTCCGAAAAGGTATCAAGATGAAGCTTTCGGGTCACCCCGCTGACGATCCTTTCTGTCTGGATTGCTGTTAACAGATTCGGGCACGACCATGAAGATCTCGAACCAACACCAAAAGCGCCCTCGGAGCCATTTCGCTTCACCCCATCGCTGCTGGACCCAACGTCCGCTGCGTTTGCAGCATTCGCGAATCAGCCCCCTAATCTTTTCACACCAACCCCGGGAGGCACAAATACCGTGTACAACCCAAATCATAACGATCTCCAAACTCCGAATATAGGAATTAATGCGGGACCACCATTATCATTGCCGAATACCACGGTGATGGTTCCACCGACCACCAGCGGCGTAGGCGTTCCAGACTACGATCCGCAAACAATTCAACCACATCAATTCCATAACTACCATCCTTTCAGTCAACCTTTGCAGTCCCATTTTCTGGACCCTACTCAGTATGCTCAGGCGTCGCCAGGGCCAGGCAGCCCTATGGACTTGGCAGATGGCGGGGGAGAGATCTTGCCGGGGCCTGGGCCCTTGGAAGGATCTGTGATGGGGCCTACCCAGCTATTAGCGTTGGAGGGGAAGCAATACGACCACGAGCTTGGGCCAGTTGCATCATCCGAAAGGTTTGTCTTGTTCCTGCCATCATCTCATCAAGACATCATCGCCCCCGCCGCTACCCATTGCATTGCCATTCTCGGCTTACGACACTAAGAATAATTCACCACTAGTGGGATTGTGTCAGCAATGTTTGGTGTTGGCTTGCTAACTCCATGGTCTATTACAGATTCCGTTTCCATGTTGTTTTGAACGCACCCACAGCAATGATAAAGCATCCCGACGAGATTCCGGTTACATATCTTAACAAGGGGCAAGCATATGCAATATCAATCTTGGATACCACTCCGCCCCCCCCTAGCACTGGACCCATGAGGTATCGTACCTATATTCGAATATCTTTCCATGATGAAACACAACGCTCAAGACCAGCATCATGTTGGCAGCTATGGAAGGAAGGTCGAGGAACTAATGAAGCTCACCAGCGAGGCGGAAAACTGCAAGCCGTCGAGTACGTTGAAGCGTCTTCCCAGCCCGATGATGATAAGAAGAAAGGGAGGGTCGACATTGAGACAGCATCGTTCGACAGTTTTGCGGTTATATGGTCTCCTTCGCCGTCCGGCTCTCCGGAGACCTCTGTATCTGTACGATTCAACTTCCTTTCCACGGACTTTAGTCATTCCAAGGGCGTGAAGGGAATTCCTGTGAGATTGTGTGCCAAGACTGAGGTTTTATCATCGGGCTCACCACAATCCCCGCCGGAACAGTCGGAGATCTGCTTCTGTAAGGTTAAGCTTTTCCGGGACCATGGGGCAGAAAGAAAGTTGGCCAATGACATCCTACATGTTAAGAAGACTATTGAGAAGCTTAAACAGCAAGCAAACCAGGTTGAGGGGACCGGTATGAAAGTATTCGGCAAGAAAAGCAAGAAGGATGAGGATTCTGGAAAACCTGGAAAGGCACTAAAGCATAAGCGGACATGGTCAATGTCTTCTGCAAGTTCCGTTGGTGGAGGGAGGACCCAGGAAGAGGATACCAATGTCAAGCTCGCCAGTATGCAGGACATGTTCACTAGCACACGAGCCGTTAGTGTATTATATCTCCGAGGAAGCGAGATCGATGATCCCGATCTGCATCCGGTTTATTTGCCTGGGGAAATGCCAGAACTCACGGAAGATGTGTGGGCCAGAAGAAGATCAAGCGTGGCTACCACGAACACCACCGCATCCTCATTTGTCTCGCCAACGTCGAGCTCGGCATCGCAGTCCAGTCAACATGGTGATGCTTTTAACTCGCTAGAAAGACGCGATTGGGAGAGGGAATATCAGCCTCTGCCACCCCAACAACCGCACCATCCAGGCGTATCTGATGCTCCAGTTCGTGTCAAGCCTGACACTAGTATGCTCTCTGGCTGGATAGAAGCAATTGGGATTGACTCCTCGTATAACCCGCCTCCAGAGAGACCTGTCAAGCCCGGTCAGTAACATTTCTATATCCTCAACACCCTCCATCAGCCAATGATCTCACTGACAAAGTTTATAGTAATGTCTATATACATCCTCCCAACGCCAACTGGATCACCCCCACAAGCAAACCAGTACTACCGAGCGGTTTACCTTCAAGCCCGTACCTCATCGTGTCTAGCTGCAAGCATTGCCTCCAAATGCGGAATTGATCCTTCAGCTGTGCTCCGAACTGTCCACGTTAACCCCCGTGGCCTGACTATCCTAGTTGACGACGAGTTCGTTGGAGAGATGCCAGAAGGCCAGGATATGAAGGTTCAGGCTACCGAGATTCGTGAGGGGTCTCCTTTCGCTTCGCCCCCTCAGGAATCCGAAGGCAAGACTGGAGCAGTGACAAAGAGCGGATGGGAGCTAAGGCTCATGTATTAACCACAGAGCCCTCTCTGGCCAAGAACCCCCATTGTCTTTGTTTAAGCGCTTCTTTTTAGGTGTATCCTGTAGGCATAGTGCGGGAGATTGGAAATCTGTGTTTTTTTTTAACTCCCATCCTGGGGTTTTCTAACCAAACCGAAAGACACAGCAGAGCGTCACAATGAGCTTTTTAATCTTCGATTATATCACTTACTACGCTGGCTAACATCTGGGCATCTCCTGTTCATTTATGTCTTGATATCATCTATGTCACATCTTAGTTTCATTTTTTTTCAACTTTTTTCCCTTCGGATTTTTCGATGTTTGGGTTGTACACGATGGACGATTTTTTCTTTGATTTTCCTTTACTCTTTTTTCCCCTGCTCGAGCTACTGGGGCCAGTAATCTCGTCTACCATACCATTATTTTCTTAGTACATGATTTTTATCTTCTTGTTACTATTAGCTCGCTTTTGCTCTTAACCTTCTCTCTTTCCTTATGGCTCACTCGCTAAGAAAAAAGCCCCGATATGGAATTTCTTATTCCTTTTGCTGCTACTTGTTGTCTTTTCTTTCTTTTATTTTTCCTCCCTCTCTGGTCACCTCGGGTTTCCTCTAGTAAAATGCTCTATATATCCATTAATGCATTAGCTTTGGTTATATTGTCTAGTTTTGGATTATTATTTTTTGGAAAATGTGGAAAATATCTCGGTTCAAGAGGTTCTTTTGGATGCTTTCGACTTGTTATGGAGTGAGGATTTTAGTCCTTACTATGTTCGTTATATTATGACCTTTGACTACCCCCGTTTCTCTTATCCCTTTTGTCACCGTTAACCCGGGCCGTGGCTTGGTTTGGGATACTGTTTGAACTCTTGCGAGACTTAATTGTGGGATAATGGTATGATATTCTGCCTGGCTGCCAATCGGATTGGTAGAGTAATTGCTGTACGGCTTATGTGATTGCTATGTTATATCAAGTTTTTGTTTTGCTTCGCTTTATCGGTGCGTCTTGACGTCGACAGTCCGAATCGACCCAGTGACAATAGCCTTTACTGCCCTAGTTTATCGGGCTTGGGTCACAAGGGAGCACTCGTAGTCCTCATGCGAAGCTGCCGAAAAGAAGCCTCTGGCTCCGCCAAGACCTCTTGGTCTCGTGCGGCTCTTTTCAAATTTATGAAAACTTTCCTTCGACGACACACAAGCACAAACATTCCCCACCACCCCGGCCTACCCTTCCCCCTCAACATTTGAGGAAGAATAGGGG
>QOVD01001530.1:0-14626 GCA_003521225.1 Tuber microsphaerosporum | reverse complement strand
TCCTGAGTAGATGTGGTAGAGGGTGATGACACTGGAATGGTTTGGACAGGAGATGCTGGGTCTTCTTCCATGCGGGTATCTTCTGGTGATCCTGGTGTTTGGTATTGCGCGAGTGTGTGAAAGGGGTTGGCAAGGGGATTTCTGCCACCCCTACCCCTACCCTTTTGTCTAGCAGACATCAGGGGGTTAGGATAGAGGACTCAGTTGATAGACGTAATGGGAAACAAACAAAAGGGAGATGATTTGTCTTTAAAAGTAGGGTAGGTGAGGGGGGTGAAGCGGTGAGAATTGGTTGTTGACCAATGAGGTTCAAGCTTGGCGAAAAATTTGGTGTGGTTTTTTCTTTCTCTGTGGTTGTAACGGCAACGGAGTCTGTGCAAAATATCCAGTCACAGCACGAGGCAGACCAAATCGAGACTGCTAGATACAAGGATGAGATGGGGGATAATGTGCGTGACCTCATTGAGAGCGACGACAATACCTAACGATGGTTTGCAGACCCTGTCTGGTAGTCTGGAGGTGTATGGCAGTTGGGAGCGGAATGGAGGTGCGGAGGAGAATGGTGGTCCGGAGGGGAATGGTGATCCGGAGGGGAATGGTAGTCCGTAGGGGAATGGTGGTCCGGAGGGGAACTGTGAGCGCGGCTGAATTGTAGCCAGATCCTTTGGGAGTTGCAATCCCAAGTGTTCGGCTTCAATTCGGCCACGCCAGTACTTTGTGGATCCATGGCTTCTGTTTTTCACTACAATTAATATGTTGCTTGGTTTTGATGGTGAGCATAGCAAAATAGACTAGACTTTTGTATTAGATCCACAGGGGTGGATTTTCGTTAGTCATGAGTATTTATTTATATAGATTATATATCTAGAGAACAGCAGGGTGTGCTAAGGCAATCACGGGGTTAAGTACGACGCGTATATGGTGCAAGAGAATTGTGATTGCGGAACCCAGGCAACCCAGAAGGCCACAGAGCCAACGCTGTACGAAACTAGTGAAAACAGGGTGGACGTAACGCGGACCAGGGAAGAGCTGGTCCGTGGTTTCACAACTATGGAAGAACCAGTAGAGGGCAGAGGCAAAACCGGGATAATCAGGATCGTGGCGAGGCAAATCAGGAGGCAAACCGCATGTAATCAGGATGGATAGGAGATTTTGAGCAAGAACCAGGGGTGACATGAAAAGCGCAAACACGGGTCTGAGGAACACAGGTAGGAGAAGCGAAAGCATGTGGTGAGATGGGGGGGGGGAAGCAAGCAACAGAAGGTGATAGAAATCAAAAACATGTAAACTGTGGGACGAGAGTGATAGACCTGGATGGCTCTGGGCTGGGGCAGGCAGAGGTTCAGGAGCAGAAGGGGTATGTGAGTGAGGTGCGAGATAGAATAGAGGAGTCAAAGCAAGGATGTAAGAGAGCAAGGACGAGGGAAGGGTGGACCAGAGATCGCTGGGAAGAGGAAAGTGTGAACCAGGACTGCGGACCGAGAGTACGAGTAAAACCGCTGGACCTCGGTGCTGGGTGGTGGACCAAGAGGTTCAAGGGGACCAGGGCTAGCCAGGTGAATTCAGGCCCTGCGAAAACATTTTGCTGATGTAACCGCACTTGAAACCTACCAGCCAATACTTGATTCCGCCTGAGCCTCAGGCAAGACAGCCTCACCTCCAGAAGCAACCATCAGGAGGTGCTCAGCGGAACGTCTTAAATCACCTACGATGTCCTCGGTGGTATCTCTGAGGGGTCTAGCAGACGGCGTGGGGCTGGCAGTCTCCGCTCCTGAGGCATCCATCTGGAGCCGCTCAGCGGACTGTCTTAACTCTATCACAAAGTCTTCAGGGGAAACTTGGGAAGTACCTGCAGACGGTGGGGGGCTAACCGGCGAACTAGGATAATGAAGTAGTTCTTGCACTAATGCTAGAGCCGGATTACCGGCACATGATTTTGTGTTCCTGGCTGTGGGTGCTGTTTTATTCCGGCGAACTATCTTTCTTGCCGGTTGCCGCGTGTCAGCTGCAAGCATCGAGTCCTGATCGTCGGTCATAGCCGCCCGATTGCACTTGCTCGAGGAATCAACCAGTGCCCTAACATCTCCATTGTTCTATCAGCCTGGTAACTCCCAACCGCGGTATTTGTCTGCCGGACTTCAGGACACGACCTTCAGCTAGTGGGACAGAATGAGGAATACCTTGAAGAACACCTGGTATCACCTTTGAGTTGGGCTCTTGATCCACAGACGGATTATGGAGGAATATTTAAGCAAAATCCGGTGAAGAGTCCTCAGCTCCGAGTAACTTACCTTGGTTTCGCTCGCTATATACTGCCTTCGCCCGAGTAGTGGTGGGTGTCACTACAAGGTGCGGCCCCTGCCCTGCTACAGTGGTTAATTTCGCCAGACGTGGCGGCCCCTGGTTTGCTGTAGTGGTGGATATCGTCATACTGTACGCCCTTCGCCTTGCTGCCGTGGCATAGGATTCAGGCTGGCCATCATTGTCATTACCACAGTCATACTCTAGCGAAGCCTCCTGCTCAGATCTCACGTCGTCTGCCCCAGCGCTAATGGCAAGGCTATTGCTAATATTCCGGTCGGTATAACCATAGGCCAAAGGGGGCGGGGTACTGGGCTGTTGATTATTGGTACGATACCTTCGAAAATGCATGTATATTGGTTCAGATGGTGGACATTGTCCCCAACACATACAGATTTGCGTATCATCATGTAGGACAAGCATCTCAGGTAGTGGCAGGGGGTACTCTGGGGAGTCAAGTAGGACAAGGCTGCCATATCTGGTGGCACCAACCAGGTAATGATAGCCAATACTGGGGGCAAAACAGCTATTGAGGGCCATATGCACGCTCTGGAGATTTGGTTCGGTCATCTCCACTCAGACCATGACCGGATGTTTCTTCTATGGGATATGCTCCAGCCCACGGGGTAGTGGGTTGTCTCTGCGATAAGTAGATGGCTGGTCTATCCAGACACGGATGCTGCGTGGGCCGGCAATCCCTAGGATGTCATATTAGCAAATTGATGTGCAGATTAATACAGACAACAAAGGACGGAACTTATGATTATTTGCGGCCACGGCAGTAGCAGTGGGGACAGCGGGAGGAACAGCGACACCCAAGCGACTCAATGTTTTTAAATGCTTTCTCGGTATATCCTTAAGCAGATAGTCAAGACATTCAGTGAAACGCAGGCCAGCATTTGAGTTTTGCTGCAAGAGGGCAGCTCTACCATTGCTGGCCAGTGGTTTGATGGTTAGGGCATATGCTTGGATCGCCACCTACTGGTCAGGGGTGGCTAGTTTCCAGCCCCAGATGCGATTTTGCTCTATCCTCCTCTTGATGGCGTCCGGCCAAGTTTTGTACTCTGGACTTGTACTCCTGGGGTCTGGGAAGCGGCAGATGTGTTTGCACAAGGCAATGTCCCCGTTGCTTTCATGGCCCTTCGTTCTAGGGCACCTAAGTCCGCTCTTTCATGGGGGCATGATGGGAGAGAGGGTTTATCGCAGCCTTTGGTGGGTGGATTATTTCTGCAGTGGCCAGTATTAGAACAAATTTCTGCGTGACAAAGATCAAAGGATAATGATAGACTCTAGATACTACACACCTAGGTGAAAGTGAGGGAGAAGATGGATATGTCTGGGGTCAGATGAGTCTTTCGTGGACTAACTACAGGGGCTAGCATTATTCAGGTTAGCCATTTTGTCAAAATACATAGAGAATGAATAGAGTATATACCACGCGGATGAATACAGTTCTCAGTACACTCAAGTGAGAACTGGTGCTAGAGGCCGGCAGGCGGAGAGTGGAAGGGAAAAGCGGGTGAAAGGAGTTCAGATCATTTTCTGTTTGATGAGAAGTGATGGAGAGAGGGAAGGAAGGAAGGAGGAAAGACTTGGTTTATATAGGCCTCAGATGGCTTTCATCTGGTAAACACTTCTACGTTGTAGAAACAAGGAAAGGTTTAGGACGAATATGAGGTTGCTTCTTGAAGTTTATGTAAGCTTGGAATAGACTTGTGAGCTGCAGAAGAGCCTCAGGGGTGTGTCAAGAGCCCCAAAGACCTAAGTTGAAAAGATTAAACCACAACAACTTGATTCTCCCGGCAACCACCGGGACTCTACTGTGTATTTTTTTCAAGTTTGAAAGCCATCGGACATCAGCTTTCAAGATAATATTCAATCGCTCCAGCAGCCAATACACTACCGGATACTAGCACCTTGAAACAGAAACTGAACAGAATTGGCAAACAGGAGGAGGATGGCCATGAAGTGCCCCTATTGTTGCTGGCATTATCAGCAGGCTGCTGCCTGTTCAACACACTTTCAGATGATATATCATGATATTATGCTTTTCCACCGCAAGATCGTGGACTCTGGGCCTTCAACTTCATCCGAGCGGACATCATTTATACAGGATGAAGGAGTCAACCAATGCGTCACTAGTGACCCAGATGAATTTGAAGAGAGCGAGGGAAATTCTAACTCTAAGTCTGACCCAGCAAGTTTAGGCTATTATTCAGGAAGCAAACAGGAGACAGGGAGTGATAGAGAGCATGATTTGGACTCAGAGTACGATTCCCGACAGCCGGATAAGTTGACTCCATCTAGTCAGCAAACAATTACCGGGTCTGGTAGACCAATTGGCGATATTGCTGGATATGAGTAGCTTAACCAGGCCATGCTCGATGATCCATGGGCGCCATTTTGTTCTGAGCATGACTTCAATTTGGCTAGCTGGTTTGTACGTGGCAAGGTACCGAAGACGCGAATTAATGATTACTTTGGCAAATGCTTGGTTGGTATGGATCGCGGATGATTTTCGGTCCACCTACATAATAGAAAAGCAACTTGAAACTCTTGACCTATTCAGAGAATATTTGTCATCGACCAAGGCAACGCTAGAGAGCGGGAAACATTTAACCACGTTCGACAACCAAGATATTGTAACCTGTGTCTGCTACCTCATCCCACAGGTCGCTTACAGAGGAGATATGGATTATGCGCCGACACGCGAATATGATTCAAGTCGTGATCGATTATACTCTCAGATGCACACAGCTGATGGGTGGGGGGAAACTCAGGTATGATAAGTCCGCGATTACCAACCTGTATAGTACTAAGATCCATTAATAGGAAACACTCCCGGCAGGCTCGACAGTAGTCCCTGTTATCGGATTGTCTGACCAGACTCACCTCACAAACCTCTCGCGAGATAAGAATGCGTGACCGGTATATGTAATGATTGGCAATATCCTTTCCCAGATGCGAAAAAGCCTGACAAAGATGGCAATCCTACTACTTGCTTTGCTGCCTGCGCCACCAAAACTCAGTCATCTATAAGCCCATGCCAACCAAACCCTGCGGCAGATGAATGCTGATGCCCTCCAGGCTCTCTTCCATCTCATTCTGGCCCCTTTGCAGGATATTGCCGAAGACGGCGCCATGATGAAGTGTGCAGATGGAAAAATGCGCCGATGGTTTTCAATCTTATGAGGCTGGATTGCCGACCATGTTGAGCATACCACATTGCCCAGAATAACCAGTAATTCCTGCCCCGCAGTGTGAAGTTCCGGTCTCAGACCATGGTCAGGATCTACAAAACACATAGATCCCACAGGACTATGCCTATTATGCGCGAAAGACAAGCAAGCACAAAAAAACTCAAGCCAACCACATCGCAGACTATTTTCATCAAATTAGGGTGAAAATAGACCGCGATAGATTCTCTGGACTCTAGCGAGTAAACCCTGCTAACCTTTAGACACCCGACCTTTTACATAACATCTATTACGGACTTTTTAAGCATATGATGTAATGGATAGAAGGATTCCTAAAAAAGCATAAACGGCAGCCGGCATTCGATGATATCCGGAAAGAATTACGGCCTTATCCCGGTTTCTGTGCACCAAAAAAAGCTTATCGAGAAGTCACGCAGTGGCAAGGTAAGGATATATAAAACCTGGACCATTGTATTTCAGTTGTATTGGCGTCGTATTGCGAAATCCAGATAGTTCTCAACAACTACCGTTCAAGTGGGCATTACAGTGTGTCTGCTCACTGATTGATTTCACTCTGATGACTCAGTATCACAGTCATACATTGGAGACCCTCTGTTACATGGAGCCGTCACGGTATCTGCGGACCTTTCACAAAACCAAGAACATATATCTCTAGTTCTGTACAACTAAGGCTGTACGCGCACAGGCTGAACGTCAGGATCGGGAATTGAGGGAACTGATTGCCAATGAGCACAGAACTAGTGTTGGTACTGGATCCGCCGCCAAACGGCGTCGGCCACTGGGCGAAGTCCGGATTGAAAAGGCCAATCAATTGGCAGAATTGATACAGCCGTAAAACCACTTCAATTTTATTAAGATGTATAACCTAAATCACTTCCTTCAGTATGTGCTACGTTTTGGGTCTGTTCCAATGTATTCCACAGATATCGGCGAGCTGGCGCATAAAGAGCAGATCAAGGACGGGTACCGCAGGTCAAATAAATATGAAGTAGCACGACAGATCTTGGCACAATACAGCCGGCAACACACTATTGGGATGAGATTATTGCCAATGGAGGTATTACAGACGGCGGGCAATGCAGTTGGAACTGGCAACCTCAGCATTTCTAGTTCAGAGATAAATATAGAGACCTGCCTGCCCCACCAGATTTCACAGTGAGTCCTGAAAGGGCGGACCCTGAATGTCAGTACAGTTTTAGAGCATTGCCGTGAATTAGAAATTCCCTATGACGACTTGGCTGCGGAATTGGTTAACTACATCCGCTAGGCCATGACTGATGAATGGTAGCTCCCAGTTAACCCCAGCGAACTGAAATCCTGTCCGGCTGCGCTATTCACGCAGCTCGAAATTCCTGTTTTGAGACTTTCAAGAAACTAATATCTTCCAGGTTGATTGTGTGCGCTGTTCAGAAAAGAGGTAATTCCGAAACTATGGTGCCGGAAATGATTGGATATGGATACAGGCTGGCAGGCCGGATATGCATGGTGAACTTCGCGGATGGGCCGTGGCACGCCTGGTAGGGCTTTTTAAGATAAGAAATATGCGGACCGGAGATGCAAGTCGGCTAGCTTTTGTTCAAGTAGTTGATCCGGTAAATGGTGGCAGATTTCATAGGTCAAGTTGGCATATACGAGTCTGCAAACGGGGCAATGGTCGGCATCTGAGGTTATTCAATATTAGAGTCATGGTTGGGCAGGCACATCTGGTTCCTTATGGGTATTGGCCATGTCTAGTAAATCACTAGATTGATCTGCCGACATTTAATGACATTTATTGAACCTTTCTATGTACCTATTTAGTCAGAATATAGAAATAGAAACCTAAAATATCAAAATCAAAGAACTATAGTTTCAACGGACAAGCCCGCCTGGATCCAGATAGAGAGAACACTGTCTGGGAGAATTGGCGGAGGATGGGTTGGTAAACTAAAAATAGTGGGGATCAGTCTACGTACCCAGTCGGACGGAAAAATAAAGGTCCCCGGCATAAAGAATACCAACACAGTGGGGGATTCTGGAGTTGGATTTCCGAGTCCAGGAGCTCCCCTGTGTTTGGCTTCTTCATGCCAGGGACTTGAATGAACGTGAAGTCTCGGGAGGCCAGCAGGTAAATCTAGTCGGTGCCCAATGGCAGGATCACTGACAAAGAATTGAGGGTAGGCATGCAGGGCAAGGGCCGCCGGGTGTGTTTGGTAGAATAGGGCAGGAGGGAGAGGTATGTAGGTGGGGGGGGTCTGGAGCACAGCCTATGGAGCGTTTGGAGAAAGGAAATTGGGGTTGCAAGGCAGTAGGCACGGTTGGGTAAGAAAACAAGAATCCGGACATACCAGGCCTCTGGGGCGAGCCGGGCAGACGTCATGTGTCCGGCCGCAGATACGGTTCACCGGCCCTAGGTTGTCTTTTTGCTGATATTGCTTCATTGCTTCTGCTTTGCTTTGCTTCTATCTGTTAACTGTTTTATTAATCCTGTCTGCGTTGTTATACGGCTTTCCTATATCTTACCATATAGTCTTTGATTTTAACGTTTTTAATAGGCTGTTTTTAGATTGCGGCATGTGAAATAGAGCTTTTCTGAGACATTAAACGTCCCTTTTATCCTTGATCTAATACTCGTATGTATTATCCGACTTTGCAAAATAATAAGTTTTTTTCATCCAGCCATGTGACCCGGCCTATCAAATACAGTCCCAGGAATCCCGAATTGACTATCCCTCCCCGTTCCAAGCCATTCGTGCACTTAGGCCCTGAGCCATTTAGAGACCAAAAGGGAATAGCCTAGTCCGAGTACATGTCAATGATTCACACAGACCTTGGGTTATAGCTAGATTCCATGTACTAACATAAAGCTCATTCATCCCCAATACAACGCCATGAGTTCACAGATCCTTTTTGGAAACTTTTATCCATACATCTGATTCCATATCCCCCTTTAAATATTTCATATAAACACTCAATCATGTCAGGAAATCCACCTTCCAACACTCAGCCCTGCACCACACTTCTGCCATCTGTCCAAATACCAACTTGCAACAGTCACACACCTCAGGCTTGGTCATGGTTATTTCAAATCCTATCTATCCAGACTGGATGAGAATATCAATAACACATGTACCTGTGATAGGCAATCACCAGCACCCCACACCCCAGATCATATCCTACTTTACTGCAACAAATATCAACACTACTGACACCTGCTGAGAGCAGTTGCTCAACATTTCCACCTACCAGATGTGCTTGGAACCAAGGCTGGCCTGATGGCTGTTGGGAAATTTGTGGGCATGAGTTGGGTAGGAACAAGAAAAGACTACCTAGGTGAAGTAGTCAGAGTTGAGTGCTCTGGCAAAGGCAGGAGAGGGGAGGATGATGTGGATAGGGAAGAGGAGGAAGAGAGAAGAGGAGAGGAATGGGAAGAGAGAGAGGTGGAGAGATGGAGAGAATGGAGGATGGCAGAAGAGATAGAGGAGGAGTAGGATGGATATGGCAGGAGGCCCACTGAGAAGAAGACAAAGGGATTTAAGAGATGGGATCAGGGACCAGTAGTGAGAGGCACTACAATCATGTACTTTCTTTCCTTCATAGCGATTGGCTCTATAAGCTTAATGATTTATAATAATAATAATAATAATGTCAGGAAATACTAGCAGAGGTCAGTCAAGCTGCCCGGAAGCCAAACCAAGGTCTCCTGAGACTAAAATATAACCTTGACCAGAGCAGTGGTAGTTCCCAGAGCTCAGGCATCATCGTCCCGACCTACAGTAGCCTTCGCAGATATCGGAATCCCAGCACCTGACAGACATCGACGAGTCATTCAGTTGTTGAGGGAGAATAACCTACAGAAATTGACGACGATGAGATTCCTCCTAGACGTTGCCGATGGTCCAAAAGACATCCTGCTGAATCAAGTTTGCAGCCACTGCCCCGGAGACTGCCAGTGGGGAGCTGGCTGAGATCTGTAAGTGAATCCAATAATATTTCAAATGACATACTTATAAGAATGAGTACAGAGGACACCCCAACACCAGCTGTGAATGGCCCTTCACATGGGCTTTCGTTACAAGAGCAGGCAACACAATTACTCTCAGCCCATCTCATGGTCCATTCATCACACTTGTCACCCTATGATGCCATAGAGGAGCGAACTTTGCCGTCCCATTCTGGACATAGTGTGGTTAATCTGGATTTTCTGGCATCTGATATCATGACAGCTGTCACACTATCAACAAAAAGCAATTCATTGCATGGTAAAAAGAGGATAATCTTTGTGAACGCTGTGAATTTGTTCTGGTATCACTCATGGTATGTTGATCCCTTTGTAAAGCCTGCCGAAAACAATATGCTACTTGATGGCTATTGGGTAAAGACAGCTATAAAGTTAGTTTGGGGAGATATGTTAATGGAAAAACGGGCAATGAGTATTGTAAGTCTTCTAATTGACAAAGAACGTCTCATTTGGGACTCAGTACAGCTAATTAGGTACATTTAGTTGAAATCTCAGCAGTCTAGTGCTAGGTCACACTGAGTTTCGGAGGCCAAAAACATGATCGAGGACCTTTATGACTTCTCGCATAATTCACCAATCAAAATAAAGGAGCAGGTGGCCTATTTGCTTGAAAACAATTTGTTTACGTGCCACCCAAGTAAATTAGAGGTTAGTAAACTCAGATAGTCCCCATTATGATGGGGCAAGGCTTATGTGAACTGGAATATGGTTGGCACTTTTCTGCGCCCAAGATAGCAAAACTCTTGTTTCACAAGCGGTACCAGCGTACGAAAATGCAGGGGAGGACCGATAACTTTTTCTTAATTGTACCAATGACTTCCTGATATGCCTTACTATGGCATGTATGTATTATGCTCTGAAAGCTTGGAGTTCAGGATCGTTTGTTCAACATGCAGATTTCTCGGTTGTCAGGGCACAAATTTAGTATTAACCTTTTTAAAGGTCCAAATCCACCATTGTAAACCCTCTGGTACTAACCTGAATAATTTAGATGTTCATCTTGGACAGCGTGCAACCTTGCAAGGACTACCATCACCAAGGAAAAAGAAACTCGTTGATGATACAAAAGGAGGTATTAAGAAAATGCTGCAGGAGAGTTGATATATTCAGGACCTGGAGTCTCACGCCCCACTGGAAGACAAAGAAGCTGTATGATATCTGGATGTGGAGGATTCAGGGGATGAGGACATCGAGGTGGAGGAAGATAATTCAGATCCTGAAGTGGGAGAAGCAGTTGGAGCTCCCTAAGAGGGTTTTAGTGAAGCCGACTCAGGTCCTATTTTGGACGAAAATATACTACTAAATCAAAAGTTACAAATTAAATGAAGTTTTTATTTATCATTATTATCCCGCTTAGAGTTAGACTACAACCCAGTTTGTAAAACAAAATATCAGGAGAATGTATGGTTGAGCCAAGCAAAGGGTCCCAAGACCCGTGATGAGAGCAGGAGTAGAACAGAATGGCAAAAGTATGCACGATGGCAATGGGCTTGCGCCAGAGGGAATATGGGAACCGAATAATGTTATTAAAAGGCCAAGGGTCATGCATTCTAAGCGCAGAGTAGGGAGGAGGAGTGGACAAGAACACGCATTATCAGCTAATAGACGTTCTATGGTGTGAAAGAGTTGAATATCATTCGCTTAGGTGGTGCATACGCAAGGAACCATTGGGGTTGAATTAGGTCAATGGGTAATAGTGAGGAAGAAGGAGAGAAATAGGCGAGGGTAAAGAAAAGGAGGAGAACGACGGCAATCAGTGAATTTGGGCCGTTCTAAGACCTGAAGGGTTCTGGAATTTGAGATTCAGAGCAGGGAATGGTGGATTAACAAGGGCAACAGTGCGTTTGGGCTGTTGGGAAGCATGATTGAGCCATGGGGCAGAAATCCAAAAATGAAAAATTCCTGGTGTGAGAGGTAAGGCCAGGTAAAAGTACGGAGGAAGCGTAAAAGTTTGAATAAGCCGTGGAAATGTGCTTTTGGCCTGTAGGAAAGCAGGATTGAGCTGTGGGACAGAATTCCATAACGGAACAATAGCAGGCACGAGAGGTTAAGGCCAGATAAATTATAGAGAAACAGTGAAAGCTGAAATGGACCATGCAACGGCTCAAATGGAACGAAGAGCATCCAGATACCGTTGCATGGCAACAACATTAACAGTGAAAAAAGGAAGACACCAATACCCCGGGTATTCTCAGTATATATAAGGCATGAACGAGAGATACAACAACTTGTGTTTTACAATTTGGCCTCCAATCCCTGACATCACTCATGAGGTATAAGGGGAACATGTGAACTTTTGCTGATGATTGTCTAAAAACTGTGATCTCGCTTCGGTCACTCGGTTTCGCACCTCTGGATTTGGTCTAAGCCTCTGCCATCCCCCTCTTTGGCTCAGCCCACCCTCCTCCTGGTCTCATCCATTTGCTCTATTACAGCTCCAATCCGCTCCCTCGCTGGTACCCTACTACTAGGTGGCACCTATCGCCCTCCTCAGCACTCCTCTCCTCGAGTCCCCTTCCCAGATGACTCAAGCCTCGCCTCCTCCTCTGGGTCAATGTCCCTTCTGATCTGCGGTCCTTGGGATTTGTCATTGATGAGTGCGTGGCTGTGAAACTAGTTGGTTGTATGGGGTTTATACCAACCCCCTCTGTCCTTTGGGACATGCACCCCCCTGGGCCTTGTTATCCAGTGGGCCCTTACGGCCTATCCTTATGCCACACATCTCTGCTGCACTGCCATCATCATATGGATCTCCCACTTGTATTCTGTCAGCCCATGTTGACAGGCTGTATTGTCACGGTATTATTTCCCTTTGTGTGTGCTCAGGTCCAGTGGTATAGCCTATAGATTAGTATTGGTGGTTTGGTTCATGCTGGGCGTGAAGTATTCGTTTTTTGGCCCATATGTTTCTCACAGTCGTTTTGGTGTTTCTCCTGTTGGGCTCCACGTCTGCGGAGGTTATTGGTTTGATGTTTTCTGGCCTGTGGTTTCCTTTCTAGTTTCTCCCCATAGGACAGGACATTTATTTCTACCGTTACATAAAATAGTTAGGCTGTCTGGCAGGGTCAGTGGGTTTTAGCATTGGACATGCGGGATGGACAGTAGTTGGTGGTTTTTAGCTTTCATACCTTCCAGGTGTTAGTCAGCTTTCGTATCTAGTTAGTTCTTACTTATCAAACAAATAAATTCTATAAAACAAAAACAAAAAAAACACGCCGGATAGTTAGTCATGAACCATATCCTCTCCACCTCCGGCGATTGAAATCTCCTCCTCATGCGAATTATCGTCAACTACATACCTCCTTGTCCACTCTGATGATGGCCTTGTTGCTTAGGAAGGTCTCGCTACAACCCCACTCTACCTTCTTTTTCCTTTCTGATCATATTGCTCTCAGGAAGGTTTTGTCTATGGGGTTGACGGTCAGGTCTCTCTCTTACTCCGCTTTTACTGGGCTACCCTGGCTTAGCGATCCACGCACCCTCGGCAACCCCTGTCTCATCAATTGACTTCTGCTGTTTCAGGTTATACGTGAAGTAATGGCACGGATGGCTCTCCTTCCTGGTATTGCACTATCCCCTGGGAACTCTGTTTGGTATGGTGGGCTGTGTTGAAAAACTGTTATTTCGCTTCGGTCGGTCCGTCTCGTACTTCTTGATTGGATATACTCCTTCACCATCCTCCTCTTTGGCTCCAGCAACATTTCTCTTCCCGGTCTCATCCAGTTTCTCTGTTACAGCTACAATCCCCTCCCTTGCTCGTATCCTATTACCAGGTGACTCCTCTCCCCCCCTTTGGCATACCTCTCCTTGTGTCCCATTCTTGGGTGGCTTGAGCCACACTTCATCCTCTGAGTCCCTGTCCCTTCTGATCTTCTGGCCTTGGGATCTGTCATTGCTGAGGGTGTGGTGGTGAAACTAGCCAGTTGTATAGAGTTCATACCTACCGCCTCTGTCCCTTGGGACATGCACCCCCCTGGGTCTCATTTTACAGTAGGTCATTAGAGTGTTTCCTTATAGCACTCGTCTCTCTGTCGCCGCCATTGTCTTATGGATCTCCTGTCGGGATTCTCTCAGCCCCTCTTGACTGTCTGTATGGTCTGGGTATCACTATCCCTTGTGTGCTCAGGTCCGGTGGTACAGCCTACGGTTTGGTAGTACGGGTTTCTTTTATGCCAGGCTTGAAATCTGCTTTTTTTGGTAAACAGGTTTCTAACTGTCCTTTTGATTTTTCTCTTGTTGGGTTGCATGTCTGCGGAGGGTTTTGATTTATTGTTTTCTTGTCTTTTATTTCCTTTCTAGTTTCTACCCCTACTACGAGGCATTGATTTCTACTTCTACACAAATTAGTTAGGCTGTCAGGCAGAGTCTGAGGGTTATCACATTTCAAGCTTGGGATTGACTTAGGTTGGAGGCTTTTCACTTTCATACCTTCGCGGTGCTAGTCAGCTTCCGTACCTAGTTAGTTCTTACTTAGCAAAAGAATAAAATCTATTAAAACATAAAATAATATAAAAGAAAATACCACCAGATAGTTAGTCAAGCTCTGAACCCCCTATTTTCCTAACCCAAAGTTTTACAACACCATGTCGCATAATGCACAATCCCCTTCTGCCCTTTATTCCGTACATTGTTTAGGCCTCAGGTCCCTAAGCACCCTCAGCTATTGGCTCAACCCGGAGAATTTTCCATCTTCTGTAACAAGGAATCTCACCCTTCCCCCACATCCTCTGGGACTGACCTTGAGGGCTGACCTCACGGATCACCTACTCTCCACCTCTGCCTCTCTAAACAAAGTTAGGGCTATCACCACTCTTCAAGTTACTAAAGCCAAGTTCCGTCACTTTTTGTTTCCCAGCTCAATAGTCTCTCTGATAGGGAGATTGTTCTCATCCCCTGACCGTTCACACTTATCTATGCCAATGCAGGTTTCAGCAATGGGTTCCACCTTCTCACCTACCATCTTCCTTCCCTCTCCCTCAAGGGAGACGGACTTCCACCGCCCTCATCCTTGGCCTCTGACCAATCGGTTTTCGGTTCAGCCCTGCCTGATGTGTCAGATCGGGTGACAGCTCAGCCCACCCCACTTCACCCAGCCCCCCAACCATGT
>QOVD01001529.1:0-11286 GCA_003521225.1 Tuber microsphaerosporum | reverse complement strand
GTAGCCGGCGAAGACGCTCAAGCTCAACCGGCATCCGCGCCCACCGAGGGCGGTGAAACTCCCGAGCACCAAGTAGCCGGCGAAGACGCTCAAGCTCAACCAGCACCCGCGCCCACCGAAGGCGATGGAACTCCCGAGCACCAAGCACCCAACTGACCTCCCTTTCCTCCAACCTGGCCTCCGAAACTAAACCCACTCCTCGCAGAATTAGGACAGGCAAGGGAGGGGCGGCATAGGAGGAGGAGGGAATAGGCTTACATCTATCAACTTCCTACATTTTCGTTCCTTCTCTCTTCCTTGTTCCCCTTTGACATCCATTTGTGTATCACGACGACGACGATATCATCCAATATGAGTGATCGATAGCCAATTCACCAACCCTCACCCCTGAATAACTGTACCGTAGTAGCCGCAGATTGGATTGGATTGAATTGTCATAGGTCGTCGTAGGGATACCTGCAGCTGTTTTCTACCGGTTTCTTTTTTCTTCACTTCTTATAGAAATGTTCATATTCGTTTTCGTTTTTTTCTCATCCATTTTTCAGCTGCCCCCTATTCCTTTCTTTCTTCCCTCTTTTCTATCCCCTTCATGAAGGGAAATTACCTTCTTGTATCATTTTTCAGGGGGCACTACCACATACTGCTGGAGCAGGGGGGAGGTTTTTTTCTTCTTCTTTTCTTTTTGCTTTCGACATAAGAACTTATGTATCATACTTCATGATCCATCACTCGAACCATCTAAAACATTGGGGCTGGTGGGTGGAGATGCATGATTCGGTGACGCACTTGAATATGGCATTTTCGGGTGAGGGTTTGTGAAGAATGGAGGATAAGGGGTAGGGGTGGGGGGTTGTGGGTTCTCACATGGTATGGTATGGTAGTGAGGATGCTCGCACAGTGTTCATCCTGTCCTGTATTTTCGGCAGCTATTTGATCATCGAGCGGACCCGCGACGCGACTTAATCTTTGGAGGTTAGGACATGCTGCACATCATCCCCTGTTTATAGAATAAGTGACATCCACAGTGGAAAGCCTAAATGACATGTCCTACCTGACTTACCGTGGCCATGGTTTGTAAGACCCGGAGCAGTCGGTTGGGGTCCGGGATGTTACGTTTTGATCGAAGAGGATATAAGAAAGGAAAATTCATAGTGTTTTTATTGGTTAAATGTACAATAAACCAAAAGTGGAATTTTCTAATACAGTAAACACATCTTCCACCGCATCCGCAGAAAATCAAAAAAATCAAAAGCTTTGCCCAGTCTGACCAAAGCCTGAACATTATCGATACAAGTCACAGCCCAGCCCCACCCCTCCCCCGGTTTATTGTTTAAATATTAACAGATCGTCGCTCTCCTGTTCTCCACGACGATATCCTTGTCAACGCGGATTCCTCGATCGTTGTATGTTACGTTTCCAGTATATGCCCTAACGACGAAGCTTGGGCGTTCGTTTGCCAAAGGCCGCGCGGGGGTTCTTGGGTTCGCCTCTATGTCGATTTCGAAGGTTCGGTTTCTGGCTATATTTGTAGTTGCGGTCGGAGATTCCGTGACTGACCTAGGAGGCAAATTAGGACTTGACTAAAGGGGGATGATAGGGGATGATAGACTTGCTTATCGTTAGAGGTCTCGGAGTGATATCCATTACTACTACTTCCGAGCTGTCGTCGCGATGCCCAACGCTTTGATAGGTAGCCTCCAATGGTGCCCCTGCCACTTCGAGAGCCGCTTTGATTGTTTCCAAGAGCAGATGTTCCCATTATGGAGTCTGGGAGGTATTTCCCGAGTCCAATTGTATCCAACCAGCCCCTATACATCTTTAATGCATCATTACCCATTCCAAAGACGAAGAAAAGGATATATCCTGCACCAACGCTGACCCACCGGTCGAATTGGATAATATCGTAGGAAGGTATTCTGAGAATGTAGTTCCAATCCTTGCCATGGATTGAATCCCAATCATAAGGAGTCCAATGGTGTTCCATGTTCCGATAAAAGACATAGAAAGTCAACGGGAGATTAATAACCAGGAGGACCAGAGAGAGAACGAACAAGCGAATAAATCTCGATGTTGTAAGACCGGAATTGGAGCTCCGAAGGATGTCTGCGAATTGTTGGCGATACCTATGGACGCGTACTAAGACCAGACCTATGGTAAAGAGTTAATGAAAAAAGGAGGATAAATGAGTGATAGCATGTGATGAGGGATGAGAAAACCAAACCTGCATAATAAGCAGAAACGAGTGAAATTATTGGCGGCCAGATCAAGACCAGTGGGATCGAGGGCCAAGAATCACCGATGGTAGGTGTACATCCAGTGGTGGCCAGGAGCAAGTATCTGTTGGGTTGAACAAGGTAATGCATCACCATCATCCATACTGGTAATCCCAGGCACAAAAGTAGGTCTTGCGCCAACTCCCTCCTGCGAACCTGTTTCGTCTTAATGACGGATACCTTGTCCGACATAACCCTCGCGAGATTCCTGGCAATAGCTGCGATAGAACTGACTATGCCAGCTCCAGAGGCGATGAAGAACTTGATTTCGATATCACAGAAGATCTTGCCATCCCAGGCGGTATAGATATCAAACTCAGACCCACCCCAGATAATTGCGTTGGAAAAAGAGAGGAAATTGAAAAGTGTAATCCAGACGATCAAACATATTGCCGCAGTGTTTTTGTTGCGAATATGCCAGGCCAAAGGAATGAAGGCAACGACAGTGGACAAACCACTAAGGCTTATGAAAATATTTGTGGTGGTCATCGAAAAAAAAGAAAAAAAAGGGAAAGATTGAAAGATTGAAGTGAAGGGTGTGTATTTTTTAGAAATATGCAATCAAATAGTGAGCTCGTGGAGTGGAAGAAGACGATGATGAGGAGGGCTGGGAAGAGATGATGGAGAACTCATGGCTAATTTTCGAAGATATACCCACGTGCCAAACACCTATATAGCTATGAACCATAGAGAGAGGGGGTGGATGAATGGTGATGCAGTGGAACTGATGAGCTCTATAATGTTTCAATGGGGGGGTTGTAAAGGGTTGGTGTTGATGGGAGCGGGAGGTTTATTGACCTGGACATTACCAGATCGGGTTCTCAATAGGAATCTCAATGGTATCGTGTAACGAGCTCGGACCACCTTGTCAAAGGGTCCTCAATAGTTCCCAGGGCACGAACTTACCAACAACCAATGTCACGGGACCTGCCGTGGAATATTCTTTTATTTCTTCAGGGTTGTTCCATCAGCGGTGGCCAGCATACTCGAGTACCGTCGGTATGATGAGAGGGCAAGAGGTTTGTGCAAGAGTTCACGGTGCTGTGCGGTTTGTTAAAGAGCCAATAGGTGAGCCATCCAATCCGCACCCCTGGACTCCAGGGCCCTGCTAACCAGGCACCTGGCACTCCATGATAATGTTGTACTGTATTATACCAGATTACAAGTATGCAGTACACTACTCGAGTGCAGTACCGGTACCGCACAAGAATCTTATAACAGGTTGTACTCGAGTACTGTAGTTTTTTGATATCACATATCGCATCTTATCTACACAAGTACCGCACATGCGTTGAGAGGCATGTGTACCTCTATTCTTACTCGTCACTGAGCGACCTCAGGGGTTTGTTGTTTCCCCTCCAGTTGGGCTATGGTCTTGGATTGCTTGACCCTGTGCGTCTGATGCGTACTTTTCCATCACTCAAAAAAGGGTTGACAGGAACTCGCTCAGTGACTATCCCCATACCGGTATACAACGAATACCGGGATAGCCCCCAACTATTGACAACAGTAAAAGTGTAAATTTAATCCTCTGGTCAATCAATACCGGTAGTCCTGCGAACCCTTTTATCACCGCAAAGTATTCATTGGTCAATTCCTTCCTCAGTGCGGTGGGGTCAGTTTGAGAGGTTTCCCAGCGATAACCACCGATAGGTGCTTATCGCCAAGCTTAGGGCAGACAGACAGGAGGACCCGGGTGCTCAGCCGCGTGGGAGATCCCGATTCCCTCGCCTCCCTTTTTTCGTGACGTCAAGCATGCTGGACTTTTTCCTCCCTTCCCCTTCGAGGTTTGTACTGTAGCTTCCCCCACGACACGTAGACTAATGCTCTTTTCTGCTTCCCCTCAACCTCAACTCCCTTTCCCTTCCTTTCACTCTCTCCCCAATCCGCCAATTGCCCCTCATAAACCACCACCTTTGTTAAATATCATCCCCTCTCGACAGCTTAACTATTATGCTGACGCTTTCCACTGCTGTTGGCGTGCTGTCGAGGCCTCCAGGAGCGTGGTCAATTGCTAAGGACTGATTTGATAGACATGCTTTCCACCAACGAAAATTTTGGAGGCTTGCATCAATTCACTGACTGACGCTGGCGCTGCTATGTTAATACATCAAAGCTCTTGATCAAAGCTTCTGATGACCTAACAGCTATCAAATAACTTATATTTATATTTCGAGGAGAAGCTAACCACGCATGCACACACACATCTTCACAGTCATAATTGTTTTTTTCCTCAGAAAGTATGTACGCTGGCTTAATTAATCCTCCGTCGACATATCAATGGACGAACGTCTGTTTGCCATCTTTTGGTGCCTTTTGGGAGAGGAACAATACGGTATCAATTGCAATCTACGCCGCATACCGTTTTCTTGACTCGCTGCCATGCCACGTCACTTGCGTCTACAATCTATCAATTCAAAACCGACGAAAGAGCCGCTCAAAGGTATCATAGCCGTATAAACTGCAAATGGGTGACTTGCAAGAAGAACTGCGTGATTGTTTGCAGAGAGCAAGCCAAAAAAGAAAGAATAAAATGTAATAACGAAGGTTTGAACAGCTGTCATCATCAGGACTAGTTGCCCTCCGAGGATTGGCATTTTCTTCACCCGGTTGGTGGATAGAATACACATGTGGGCGGGGGATTTCGGTCAGACTACTCGGGAACTTGGTGTCGACCGTTCGGTGTCACTCAGGTGATCAAATAACTGCATAAACGGTATCCCCCCACCCTATGAACGTATCAGTTTTACAATTTTTGGATGCCCCAATGAATCAACCTTGCCATTTGACGACTCCGGTATTTTAGCGAGTTCGTCAATCACGCATACCAAACTTATTGCAGCCTATCTTAACATCCAGTTGTCGCAGGGGAAGGGACCGAGTGTACCAATCACTTAGATCCGCCGTATTGATATCCGGGGTCTTCGTGCATAACGTGCCTGAGCCCCACGGTTTCAAGAGGGCAATCCGAACATGTCCAGAGGCCTATCGTTCGTCACGACATCTGTGATACCATCCGGGCTATCAAATTCTGCTTCCCCCGGACCCGATTCCCGAAGTACGGGAAATAGTGGTTTCATTATCATACCAGCGAAAGAAAAAAAAAAAGAGCGGATACGATCGGATCTGTTTGAGGACAATTCCTTCTCCCTCTTTTCCTTCCTTTCTTCTTTCTAGAAGCCAAAATCCTGACTTAAGATCGTCCTCTCTCTTAAGCGGTCTGAAGGATGCTGGGATGCACTCCTGACAAAAGGGAAATTGATGGTTTCATGACTGAATTCGTCCTCTGTAGCAGTTCCCTTGGTGGATAGGTCCAGGGATAAAGGCGCAGACCATAGACCCCCGAAAACCCTCGCAGCTCTTTTGGGTACGACTGCTGCTGGTGGTTTCAGCTTCTCGATATCTCTGGAAACTTGGTAGCGAAAACCCTTCGCAGCGGTGACGAGACGAGACGATGAGTAAGTAGGAGAAGGTGTGGGGCAGGCAGTGCAAATCACAATGCATTTAAATGCAAAGTTCAGTGTTTGAACTGGCTATCCAGGCCCGTATACTCGACCTCATTGCGCCATGGCAGTCTATCGGACCATAGAACTGAGCAGGTATAAGGCTCTTGGGGCTGTGATAGGACGCGGGGTAGATATGGTGGATCGCTTGGCGGAAGACTTTCTCTCTCGCATCGGTGCCTGAGATAGACTATCGGTCCTTTAGAGTAACTACAAATCCGAATTGCCCGAGATACCATTTAGCGGCTTAGCTCGTCGAGGAATCTCCCAGATGGGATCGGGTATATTTATTTGATAATTGGGAGCTACACGTACTACATGCCTTGTTTCCCTTGTTGTGCTCTGCTCTTGCGGCTTTGGTTCCCAAGACAATTAAAAGGTATGAAGACTCAGCATACATGGTATTCTCATACCGTACAGCATGGACGAGGAAGACATGCCAGAAAGGAGGGCCAGCGACAGGTCTTGGTCATCGGATTCTTATTCCTCGAGGCACCGGGTGTTTCATGTTGTTAGCCAACCGTTGGCATATAGGCCCCTAGAAGAACAACCATTGATGCCACCATAAGTGAGAAGACTGGACAATTTAAGGTTAGACAGCAGCGATGTCCCTGCTTGACAGGGCGAGGCACCACCTATTCGCTTTTGGGGATATTTGAAACACCCGTTTGAGATGGCTTGGTCTGTAAGCGATTCTAGACGTTATCCCCAGACTGGACGCTAGGGCCGCGAAGAATGCTCCTAGGGGTTGGATGAAACGTGATAGCCTCATCATATAGGTGCCTGGACAAAAAGATCTACTCGGAGAGAAGCTGGCTCTTCTGGACTCTTTTTCCACTAACGCGACTTGTATTCATGCTAGAGAAACATCTCGGGTTGCACGGTGGGGTGAAAAGGGCGGAGTATATGCGAGGGGTGAGCAATAGCTCTTACTTCTTTCGAATTGGGACACTAAGATCAAGTTATGGATATAACAAATACTTTATTTTTCTCTCTATGTGCTATCTATTCTAGGAAACCATTGCATCTGGTGCAAGCAGAAGAAGATGAAAGAAATGGTAAAGGTACGTTTACAGGGTACGTCTTCATCCCAATTGAACACAAAGAGACCTCAAGTGTTGAATACCTTGTGTTTTGCTCTTCCTGGTCTATTTTCGCTTATGTCTGTGATGACGCTAAAAAGTGACGATAGTTGCGTCTTGGCCGTCTTTTGCAACAGGAAACAAGACAGTGATACTGTGACAACTTTGTTCCGTGGTCACGGAAGACAAGAATTGATTGAGAGCTGATTGAGGATCTGCGGTACCGCGCATTGTTCGCTTGAGGGAAGCGATAAGCTATTTTCCCTTTCTTGGCGATTTGAGCTTTTTCTCCGAAAAGCGAACAGAATCGGAAACAACACCGTCACACCAACTACTACTTCCAATGAAGTAACTGTTGAACCTCCTGGGGTGCGATGCCTTGCACCTCTCGTCTTTGCCATGACATATGCAGGACCCACCCTTTCTTGCACCGTCGACCAGGGGCTTACAGGGAGACATCGCCAACGGCTCGGGTATCGCTGGAAGAAAAAGTGAAAAGAAAAAAACATTGGTCGCATTTACCTGTTTCGTTGATACAGCCGCTGGCCCGCGATGGGTAAAGAGACCCCATGCCGTAGGGAGAAGGAAAAAGAAAAGAAAAGAAAAGAGGCTGTATTTCTACTCGAGCGACACCTTAAAGTCCTTTATTGACAGGCTATTGACATGCATACTCTAAAGCACATATGTACTCGAGTACTGTATACTGGGTACTGGTGTGATTAAGGGATGTCAGCACCAGTAGAGAATAGCAGGTAGTGTAAGTGAAGGGGCGGGGAAAACAAGTGGGGAAGGAGTGGGGGGGAAGAGGGGTCGGTATTGGTGCGAGAGCAAACCATGCTAGAGTAGTGGGTTACTGGTGCTCATGCATCAAACAAATGCTCAGTGGAATACTGGATTCTGGGCCGTTCGCTTGGATGAAAGTTGAAATCTGATCATGGGAGAATTACGTCGGGGTTGAACACACACCTACCACGAGGGTTCCTGAAACAGCACCCACGGGGCTTCCCCTACCGTCCAAGAGAAACAGAAGTTTTGGGATCACGGCCGATGAGTCCTACCTAACTAGGTGATTGGGGGCAAATGGCTTGAAAGGTGAAAGAAAAATAGCTATGGAGCCAGACCAGGAAGCCTAGATCAAATGGTAACCTTTTTCTAATTGAAATTTTGAACAAAGAATAGTATCGAAAGACACTAATTATGGCCCAGCAAATGGTTTGTTGGATTTATCTATTTCTCTCTATTCTTTTATTACTTATCAATGCAAACATTTCTTAGTATTTTTGGGCCGTTTTGGGCTTTCATATATTTATTTATTTACGGTAACGGTGCGGCAGTCTACCGGTACCGTATCAGGCTATTCTTGGTGGAGGTTGATTTGGCGAGTCTGATTGGGTAATTCAGCGAGGCTGGTATCATCCAGCCCCTGATCCGACAAAGTCTGTCCGTCGAGTGGGATCGTCGGGTTCGCTGTTAATAATAATCGACAAGGTCAGGCACGGATACCAACAAACCACTCAAGCGGTGTAAATAGTAGTTCTAGGCAAATGGCGAAGCCAGTGTCAAGTTGGATCCGATAGAAGATCAGGGTGATAGGAGGAGGCGAGTGAGCTTGTGGATCTACGATAGGCGCCGCAGCACCACAAAAGCAGCGGAAAGAAAAGGTTCAGGAACGTATCCGACCTGATTGGTTCGGCCCGTTTTCACTCGTGATAAGTCTTTGCGCCGGTGTTTATCGGAGAATAAGTTGCGTTATATACAAGGTTATCGTAGCATGACATACTGTAGTTTCCTTCCTTCCTTTGCCAGAGTGGAGAGCGCAAGCAAGGGGCCGGACTAAGTTAGATTGGGCTGGGCAACTGCGGTGCCGTAAGCACAGGTCATACTATCTTATGGACGATGTGGTGTCCGTGAGTCTCTTTTTGTCCTTTTCTTTACAACACCGGTAACTGGAGGGTCCTATCATACGGCATAATAATCTAGCGGCAATGACATTGTCGTCTGAGCTAGAGAGACTTTCTCGGAACGAAGTGGAAAATGAACCGAGGCAGAAGCCCGGCTTTCTTCATTCATCTCCGTGATCTTGGGCCTCTATTGTATCATATCGCCATGTTTTATCATAGGATTGATAAAAAGAACTCCCGAGCACGGTCACTGCCACTATTCGGTTGTGTGCCCCCTTTTTTACTATGCAAAATGAAGGAAAATCGTACGGCACGGTATGGTTGCCACTTGTGGCCCACTGGGCCCACCATGGAATTTTTGCTGTCCGTGGGGAGATACAAGTTTCTGAGCACAATGGGCAAGTTATTACAGAATTAGCCCCACGCTGAAGGATGGGTTATAGAAGGACGAAATATTTGCCCATGTTCATGACGGGAGTGGGATTATGGTCTCGGGCACCATATCCCCACCGAGATGCAAGCCACCGTAAGTTATTCCAGGCCCGAAATTGACCAATCAAATAGGTCTTTGAAGCGAACTAAACTGAAAAGAAAGGGACACAACGAGACAAGTGGTTCACGAGATTACTCCGACCGCTTGGTCACACGTCGGTTGCTTTATTCGCTAATTGAATTCTTTCTATTGAAAGTGAGTGAGGACAAATAGAGTTTCTAATTGTCAATATACTTCAGCAGTTGATTCTTGCTACTTGTTCGAAGGTTATGCTAACTTCCCAGGGTCTCGTGGTTTGTTTGGACAGGGTGAGAGGGACCCTGTTCTTTCTGAGCTAACATATCGTTGTTTGCGGAGCACTTTGCGTATTAGAGGGGTGAATGATTGGATGCAAGGCGAAGTTTTGTTTAGCCTGGTTCAGTTGGATTGGTTGATTACCGTAGGTAGGCTGTTAAGTTTGGCATGTCAAGGTGATTATTTCAGCAAAATGTGTTGGGTGGAAGGATATAATAGGGTATGATGGCGAAAGGAACAAGAAGCAAGCAGGCTGGATCAAAGGGAAGAGAAAAACGGAGAGAGTGTGTGTGAGAATGAGAGAAGGAGGAGGATTACGGTACAGTAATTCATTTGGGAGGAGTGCCTGGAGGAGTGCCAGGCCGGGATTTGACGGTGGAGGGAAGAACGAGGGGGTGGGTGGAGAATTGCAAGCGCGTGTTTCAGGATTCTAAAAGGTTACCAAATGAGAAGGCAGGCAAGCATTGTTGTGTGTTCTGGGACAGGCATCCCCCATCGGACAAGGCCCAGCCAAGTTGAAGCAGCGGCAAACCTCTTTCGAAAAGGCAGAAGCAGAAGCAGGAGTGGAAGCCAGCAGAAGTCGAGGCAAAAAGGAACCACTCAATCAATTGAAGTAGAAGTAGAAGAAGAAGAGGAAGAAGAGGAAGAAGCAATGAAGATTGTAGAGCACAATAGAAATTCTTCCCCTAGGCTTGCAGCAGAAGAAGCAGGATGACAGAGGGAGGTCTGAGAATGACTTGGGCTTCCCTCCGTTCACACGCCCCCTATTCTAATGCATCCGGGGAAGTCCCTTTTCCTGTTGTCTTTGAGAGGAGATCTACATGGTCTTGGAGGGACTCAGTTTACGGCCCGGCGTTCTAGTCTAGCCATGGATGGGTGATACGGGGTGGAATTTTTATTTTATTATTATGTTTTTATGTTTTTATTTTTATTTTTATTCATTTTGAAATTGGTGCTAAGGACCCATGAAGAGATCCGTCAGTTGTCAGTTGTAGAAGTGAACTAAGGCAACATGCAATCGAGGCTAGAGCGGCGAGCAAGAATAGCGAACGCACAAGTACGATAACGCGAGGTCTGACTTACCCTACTGTACATACCGAGAGCAGCAATTAGTCTGAGCAAGCAGCACCCGGAAACCTAAGGTGCGCAGTTCTGTAATGGTTAATAAGAACGACAACGACAACGACAGCGGCAACAACAACAACAACAGCAGCAGCAGCAGCAGCAACATCTACAACATTGGACCTTCTTCTACACAAAATTAGTAGGAGCTTTTTTATCACAGCCACGGTTCGCATGAGTTAAGAAAGGCAAAATAGATATCCCTGGGATCGACGACCACTTCACCGTGCCTTACCCAACTTTGACTTGGCTTGAGCCTTTCGTATTTTTACACACTCGCCCAACCCGGGGTAACTCTTTGGCTGGGGAGAGTAACTCCTATTCAGAGAGGCAATACTGTAGGTATACCCCCTTCCCCTTCCCTTGTGTTTACAGTAAACTGCCTCCTCCGTTTACTCATTGAAAATAATTTCCTGATTCCCTCATTTTCTACAGGTACTTCCCTACCCTTAACTGACGCTCGAGGGGACCAACCGCCAGGAACGGTGGAACTCGCTTTTTTTCCTTTTTTTTTCCTTTTTTTCTTCTTCCCATACCTTTTTTTTCTTTTCGTCCTCGTTCCCCACAGCAGCGGTCGCTCTCCAACCAACACCACGCACCCAAGCAGCAGGCCTGCCC